>JAGVSQ010009760.1:0-13383 GCA_022683975.1 Rhyacophila evoluta
GAAACAAAAAGGGACCCGGGCAACGCCGGGTACTGATCAGCTAGTATTTAATAAAGCTGAGACATTCTTACTATTCATTTTTTTAGAAATATCGTCAAATTTATTTAATAAAACTTTCAAATGAATCGATGTATTTTGTATTTATTGGATACATATGTATATTCTTATAAACAACTGTGTGATTTTTTAAAATTGATTTTAGAAAAACAGTAGCTTCATTAATACTCAAATAAAGCATATTATCAATACTAGGGAGGTTAATTGAGCACCACATTTTTTTAACACAGCACGCCTATGAAACTGCGCTATTTTTTGGTTTGAGCAGTATGCGCAGATGCAATCATGTATTTTTTTTCTTGTTCCATAACATTTAAATAATCAATTAAGTGTTGTCAATATATGTAAATATCTATTATTAATTTAATATGGCATTTTTCGTCAAAACTTTGACGCCAAATTGTTTGAGTGGCTTATTTTTAAATGTTGTGAAATTATCACGAATATTTATTTTATGGTCAAGTATTACAATTAACTTTGACATTGAAAAGAATAAATAATAAATAGATTACTAATATTTATATGGCCTTGTGTTGCCCTTGCAAATCCCTAAAATATTTTCTGTAGTATTTTGGTTAATATAAATTAATTAAAATACATGTTTAAAATCACCCAATTTTTAAGGTCGGCTCTGTACTTAATTCTGATGTCTTAATGTGCTCAGAGAGAAACGGGTATACAATATAAGATCAACTGTTTGAATAGTGAGTAACATCATGCGGCGGAGGTTTGAATCTGGAGGAGGAGACCTTGGATCAGACGGATACCTCTCTGCCTCTGACCATCTGTTGCGGAATCTAGATGAATTTTTCATACCTCAAATGGTGGGTCACGCAAAAAAAACAATTATTTTTTATTGTTCGTGATTATATAATTCACTTTATTTTTTATTTGTATACTCTGCGTAGAAAATATTTGACGTATTTTGTATAATAATTCTACAAAAAAATAATAGGTTAGTATATTAGAAACAATACATTTATAATTGCAAAAGTGTAACGAGCATCTTATTTGTTAAAACTTGCTCTTAATGTTGTGGATACTATTTTTGGGTGACATAATAATGCCTTCAAAAGTGACCTCCCAAAATGCCTAAAATATGGTAAGTTAATGTGTCTCTTTCTTGGTCACAATTTATCTATGATATGATAAGATATTATATTTAAGGAGTGGTATTGAAAGATGTGTGTGTGTGTGTAATTTAAAAACCTACTATGAAATTAAACTGCACAGAGATCGAAAAAAAATAATAACTTCACATATATGAAGTCAAAATCAAACAGTAAATAACCTGAAAGTAAGAAAGAGAACAAATATATTTATTCAATTATAATGCTGGAATTGTATTTCAGTTTTTACAATCTTAGTTTAGCACAACGTCAATATTACAATACATTGATAATATAATCTGATGATTAATTATTCAAGAACAACTATCTACTAAAGCTTTTTACTTTGTTGTTTTGAATGACAGTGAAGAAGCCAATAATTAATATCATCATTTTTAACGAACGTCGGACATCAAATTTCTGCAGAATTTCAAACAAATTCTTGATCATCTCTGAATTGGCTTAAGTTATAGAAATATTATATGAATCTTAAGACTCGTTTTAGTAAATTGCCAATGGCTCAATAAAATTAGCATGCGAAACTATTTTATGTTTTATTTTATGCTTCTACGAGATTTGAGTACACAACCTCCGGTACCAATTGAATCACAAGTTTGCACGTTTACCTACACAGCCTGAAAATTTTGAAAAGATACGATTTGAAAACTTTGAGAAGCTTGCAAGCAAATTAGAAGTGTAATGAATTGAGATTATATCGTCAAGTTATAAATATATTAATGAATCTAAAAACCCACGGAAATTATGAGTGTTGGTATGTTCTAATACGAGGTTTGAGAATAGCAATCAAAATGACTTCACTATTAAATATAATAGACTTTTTGACTATGAAGAAGATATTCCCTAATGATAGACGATGGTAAACTAACGAAGCATAAAGAATCTTCATGGTTGAATGACCATGTTACTTTTTAGATCTGTTCTAAACAATCGTCAGAGAAGAAGAAATATTTATTTATGTGATAGCTTGTGAAGAAACAGAAAAGTCAAAAGTTGATTTAAGAATTAATTATTATAATGATTATTGTTTTTATTTAATTGGTTAAGTTGGTTATAAAAATCGCCATAAAAATAACAATAATGTTTTTTATGTAATAAAATATTATCGTTTTAATTATTGTATAATCAGTGATTTAATTACACCATTACAAGGATTTCGAAATTATTGAGGTCCGGTCTGCAAAATGCAGACCATCCGTTGTACAATACAATAAAGTTCTTCAAATTTTGCATTAGTATAGTAATATCATAGTTTCGTGTCGTTGTGATAAGGCGTAAATAAAGTATTGCACTGATTTTAGTTAAGTGGACTAAATTTAAAACTGTGGTGTACCGGAATACTACCAAAATATTAAAAGTAATTATTAAATCTATCAACGAATAAATTATAAATAAAACAGCTGTCAATATACAAAGTGTTGTTCTCTTGATAGTCAGAAGGTAAGCGTGCGCACTTCGATTCCGAAGATTGCGAGGCTCAGTTCCACGGCCACTGAGATCTTTTTAAACTTAAATATGTATGACTAGATGCAAGGCGAATCAATCCATAAGTTCACAACCGATTCTCACAAAAAAATCTAACAAGATACTTTCTCACATTGTGAAGATTCGTAGATGTATTGTAGAATACAGAAAGATTGAGATGACAATTTTGTACTTTAGAGAGATAGGAATGTTATATTTTTGAACCAATACGGTGTATTATGTTTAATTATAAAGTAAATATAAATATAAATCAAATAAAGAATAACTGCAATATTACCAATGGTAAAGGAGAGCATAAGTACGACATAATATATATTATACTTCTTCAATTTATACCATGTTCGCTCCCAAAGTGGAGCATATGGATCTACCCAGTGTGACGATATCTACGACGAAAGTGGAGTAGATGGATCTACACATGGTGAAGACATCTTGACAGATTTTTTACGAGAATTATTTGCCAGACAATTGCTCAACCCAATAGGCATTTTTAAATTATGAAAAATCTAACCGGTGTGGGAGCTAAACTCGTGCGTACGCTAACCTCTACGCCAGTGCTTCCCAATTACTTTCATGGCACGGTCCCCTAAATCTGAAAGAATTGATTCCCGCCCCCCCTTCCAATTTTTTTTTATAGTTTAAGATTTATTTGGAAATAATTATTACAATTATAATACACATATATATATTCAGCACAAAATTATAAAATATATTACTTGCTTAAAAACATTTTTTTTAACAGACTTAAATATATACATTCCCTAAATATGTTATGTGCAAAAATATTCATAAATGAATATTTGTACTCTGTACTGAATATTTTCGCGGCCTCCAATTTGGGAAGCACTGCTCTACGCTACCGGGGAGACTTGTACAATAGTATATATTCTATGGTAGGTATATTTTATTTATTATTGGGACCTTCTATATTTTCATATTACGCATACTATGCGCCAGTGCACTCCGAAAAGGATATTTGAAAGTTTAACCTGAAAAAATCATAGCACCTGATATTATAAAAAATGATATTTCCAAAAAAATATCTATAATATTATATTTGGTACATATTTTTAATAGGAAAAATACAATGAAGCTTAATAAATAAATTAGATATACCTGACAATAGACATAACTAACAGATACTCTTAATCATGTTTTATGTGAAAATAATACGCAATTATATTTTGGCAAATGAGTTAGCCAATTCTTGTTGAAGATTATTATCCTTTGAAAACTAATGCGAAATAAATGATACCAAATAACAAATAAATTATATCTTCTATATCATGTTAATAGTATAAAAAAATGTATTAATAATTTTTTATTTTTTTATTAGACAACTAACATTATTTGTTTCAAAAGCGTGCAGAGAAAACACAATCCAAAATATTTGATTTTCTTACAGCGGTGTAATAAGCCGACAGAATTCGCAAAGATGTTTGTTTTTAATTTATGAGACGTCACAGAACTAGTTTTTGTTCGTTTGTATTAGCGAAAACTAGTTTTTAATAAATAATTAAATTTGATTAAATCATTTGTTAATTATATTTTTTACCCAATTCGAAAAGCTATCGTAATAAAACCGTTATTTAACCGCTGTAAAATGGAGTTCTTTTAAATAAATGATTGTTCAGTTAATAATCAATTTATATATTATATATTTTTTATAACCATATCCGCTCTAAATGTAGAACATAAAGATTGTATATCATGATAAATTTGATTAAGTAGATTTTTAATGCCCATTTTAACCAGGTAATTTAGGCCAAGCAATCACTCTCTCTAGTCCTGTATTTTTGAATTCTTAAAATCCTAATGCAGTACGGGATTTGAACTTGTGATACCCAATATCATATGACAGAAATATTTAACTACACATTTTCGCATTTTGGTATATAAAATAAGTCAATTCGGTGTTCAATTTACAAATTCTCGCACTTCGATGCTGAAGGTTACAGGTGTGAAACCCGTAGATAGTATTTTTAAATTTTCAAATATGTTTAATATATTATACCAGGTGTCGGAAATCTATGGCCAGCGGGTCATCAAGTGACCCATAAAAGTTCCGCAAATAAAGTATAGTATAAAGAATGTTCCATATAAATGAACTAAAACTTTAATTCGATTTATAATATTGAATTTTTATTTTTAAAGTTTAAAATCGAAAAATTGTCTCTTATCATTCATTAAAAGTCTGTTTTATAATGAAAATATTACTGACCCGAAACGTCTTCTTATTAGTCATGTTTTGGTTGATTTTGACCCGCAACCAAAAAAGTTTCCCACGTCTGCAGTATACGATAGGCTAACAAACAATTCTAGTGAATATCTGACAAATAATCTTCACATTGCGATGATTGTTACTCTATTTTTGACGCTGACATATTTGTTAAATAATTGAAGTTGAACTCATAAGTTTATTTTTTGAATTCTCGATGAAAATTTAGTTAGTTCTACTATGATTTTTTATATGATTAATATGATGTTAATTATTGTAATATATATTTTTCATATTGTATTTTTTTGCACAGAATCGCTTTAAACTTTTGAACTATTTGTAATAATATTGTAATTTATTGTTTTGTAATAATATTAAGAAATATTCACAACATTAACAGAACATTTTAAATCTTTGTATAATCTTTTATTGTCTATTGATTATCGGCAGATAAAAAATATATTAAGAGGATCGATTATGCATTCGAGTTAATGGGCGAAAATTGCCCGAGGTTAATTTATTCAGTTATATTATATCGTGATGTCATAAACGAGAAATATTGGTCTGCCAAAATACCAAATAAAAAAATACAAGCTGCAAGTATATTCAAAAATCGTTTTGAAATGGACTGATAAAATGTGAACATTAATTGCCAGATTTGTGTAAAAGGATTTGGCAAATAAGGATGTAGAAATTATTGCAAATGGTAGCACACAGATGATGCATATGAACATTGTATTAAATAAGTTATTCTAATTTATTTTTGTGGAATAGATATGAAAGTTTATTTTAATACATATGCATATTTAAATGTCTAATTAACAATGTTGGTGGCTAATGTTGATGAAGACCACAGCCCTTGTGTCTTACACAATTCTCACATACTTCTCATTTACCAGTAGTAAATATCTTAATTTATTTAAATTATTTTTAAAATATACACTAATAAAATATATAGTTGACGCATGTGTAACTGTGTATCTATTTTTAGCTGTCACAATACCAACAATGAAAATATACCCGCTTAAAACGATATTTTAAGTTTATTTAGAATGCAGTATTGCTAATAAATTTAAGGATGACTAATAACTCGGATAAAGTATAAGTAACTATAAATGATAGTAAATGTAACGATAGTTTTAGTAAACTACTCGAAAAACCTTCAATATTTACCGTTTAATTCCAAGGAAAGATATATTGGTGATCGTGGTGACAATGGAAAAAACTAATAACCATTATTTTGCGTTTCAATTATTCAATTCACGAATAGTATATAAAAAGGCTGGATGTTGAATACGTTGATTTTGAAAATTTAAACGTTTAAAAATACTTTATTCAAAATAATTGATTATATATTCTGAACTGTTTTCAAAATCTTGAGTAGATTTTGATATTTGGAGCACTTTATAACTCTGGCCAACAGGTAGGTCGATCGCAGATCCGATAGATTACAAAACAACATGTAAAAATATTTGCATCCACTTTTTTCGACGCTTAAATTCCTAATTTGGATCCAACTATTTATGTTAATCGGCATTCTTGTATCTTAAGATTTGAGCACATAAAAATGTGATGAGTTTTCGGAATAATAAAACGCGCTCCACTCATAAACTGTTTTTTAGTTATGTATATTTTTAAAAATAAAAACGGTATGAATATTATAATAAAATTTATTCTCATTATTAAATAAATAAATATACGTCATTCCTGTAATTGAGAAAGTAGTATACGCGTTTTGGAGCTGGTGTTTGATTCTCACAGCTGCTAGAGTTTAAAAAGTTCAAAGATTCAAGACTGAATGCCCAATTCTCGTCCAAAATGTGTCGATACATGTCTTATTTTGTCTAGATCTCTATATTCGATTTCTGTAATCGAAATTCTTACACTGATAGATTCAAATGATCCAATTTAGTATCAGGGATTGTATATTTTTTATCTGTATCATCACAGTTTTAAAAAAGTTGCGCACAGTTGGTAACTATAGTATCGGTGTCGCATCTAGAATAATGATTTCGTGTATTATAAGGTTCACTTCCTTTTATTGCTGAAAGACGTTTAAAAACATTTCATAGTTAGTTAGATATATAGGTTTAAACAATTAGAAATTTCGATAGAAATTAATGTGGTGTTAAGACAATTCGAAATTCGTGACGCGGCTAAAGAATGGGAAAAATACATTGCACTTGTCACGACTAACCCTATTGAAATAAATTGTATGTGCACAATAATTTTACTTGAACAACGCTGTGCTTGTAATACTGTACCGAAGTGTATTTTTATTGAGCCAATAAAATATTTAATATGAATCTATGGTTGAAATATGCTTGTAAATATAATACCGGATCCAATATTAAAGCACAGTCATTTTATCTCTTTTAACTCTCATAACAATAAAGATACTACATATTTATGATTTGCAATGTTTTTTTTTAAATAAATATTATCTTGTGAAATTAAAAAAATATGATACAATGCGTTTTAATCTTAAAATTTCTTGTTAAAACGTGGACTATAAACTATCACAATATAGTAGGATTGGTAGCTTTAAGAATCTACTTCAATTTACAACGTAAATTTTGTGTGGTGTTGAGTTTTAGATGATTAATTACATATCATATGCTATTTTAATGTATTTAAATATCTTTTAAGTATGCAAATTACGTAAGCTTATTAGCAGTTATATAGTTAATATGATTTGGGCACAATATTGAACATTGGGCAAATTCTCCATTAGTTGTCTCTTGGACAAAATTGTTTAACTACCTGTTTGAAAAAACCCATGTAAAAAAGATATGAATAATTACCACTGGAATCCCGCAAAATAAAATCTTTTTAAATGAAATTATCCAACGTAACTTAATCCAACAGCATTTTAGTAAGTTTTAGCTTGGTCTATTATAATGTGTAGGTTTTGTTACATGAATCGATTTTTTAACAAGATGTTATTAATGAATATATCTTCAGTGGTTTTTTGTCCAGAAAATAATTTTCCCACTGTCACAACGGGAATTAAAACTATAACATTTTTTAGTTGATATGCACACAATTATATTAATTTTGAATTCATACGTTCGCTATTCACAAATTTCTTTTCACGCTATGATTAATCGCTTTAAGGCATTTTCTTAATATTATTATAGAAAATCACACTGTCAGCATGTTACAGTTATAATACACATATACCGATAATGGGTTAGGCTATGTTCAGATTTATTAGGTGAGGTTACCTTAGGTCAGCTCAAGTAGTTTGCAATTGGAGATCCAGGGAGAAAAAAAATGGTTTATTTGAACCCAGAAGCTTTTAGGCAATATCATTGTAATGTAATGGTAACAGTTATAATATAGAAACTAGACACGGTGGCCGCTTAAAAAGCTCTTATCAAAGGAGCAATACAAAAATTAATAAGCACAAGTATCCATTCAAAGCACTATAAACGCTCGCTCGCCAGTTCGTCGCCCCAGGCTAAAACGTTTCAAAACAGAAAGACACTGCATAATCTTATTCAACATAAAGGTATGCGTATACACATTAATATTGTATCCGTGTTTTAGTGTCGAGGTCAGTTATAGTTCACATATGAATATTGTACATCACTATGATTACCGCCCCATGTTTGAACTTTGTTACTGATCAATCACTTAATATTTACTTTAAGTCTAGAAGGTCCATATCCTGGGTTTATCCCTATGCCTGAGAGGAAAGAGTGTGCCCTTTGATATTTCAGGTTACGATTTTGATTCCCACATCTGGTATATTTGAAAAATCAAAATATGCAAAACCAACTTAGCCAATAGGCTGACCAATTCACTAACAGCCAATTATCGTTGAAAAAATCTTTCGAAATATGTCTTCACATTCTGCAGTTTTTAACTATTTTTTCGTGGTTATCTTCATGCGAGGTGATATCGATCAATACCTAATAGAGCCTTCCTGTGCAGCACAGAAATAAAATAAAATGTATTCTACACAATAATTATTTAGATAATATTTTAATTGTATGTGGAATGGTAAAAAATAGTAAACGCATGATACTTATTATTGAAGATGGGATAATTATTAGGAATTAGTGTCTCACATGATTTCCAAAATTCATAAGTATAAAGGTGTTCAACTATCATGCGTATATTATTGGTAGATAGTCGCGATATAAATATTATTTAAAGTAAACTATTATCTAATTTTGATCAGTCAAGAATTTTCTTGTAATTTAAAAATCGTTCTAATACTTTCGTTAAAAAAATGATCTACTTTTCCGGATAATTCAATTAGCTGCGGCTTACGGCCTTTAAAAATCATAATTGAAATGTTTATATGTATAAAATAACCTAAATTATAATATGCATATAATAAAAAGTACGGACGCTGAACTGATATAACTGGAATGTGTAAGCCAACCTTTAATGTCCACTTGAATGCAATTGTTGCAAGTCAAACTAGCGATAAGGCTGGGAGATAGCGAGCGGGTCGGTTTGCGGCGAGATGAATAAGATATTCGATCAGATGGACCTTATTTATTGTAGCAGAACGCCTACTGGATATTGTGCATACCCTGCATCAGACTCTTGGGAGCTACAAGCACTAATATCAACGAAGGAGCCTAATAACGAATAATATAAATAATATTATGTAAGACATGGATAACCACCATGTAGAATCTATAAATCTCCAAAATATGAAAGTTCATCTCGTTAGCCTATTAATATTATACACTAATAATCATTGAATTGAATCTATAGCATAAAACTAAAACATAAAAATACGACTTTTTTAGTAGCTTCAGAGATCCGGCTTACTTTCAAAATTAAATTGAAAAAAAATCAAAGTTTGATAACGAATAGCGTTGAATGATAGATGTAATATGAAGAGAATGAGTTATTTATTCAATAATATCGATTGAACCTTTAGATTTTCAATACTACTCGTATATAGTTATTTGTTATTGCAGAATATAATTTATATAAACGTCATATCGATAGCCATAAGTTGACAACACGTATTATACATTATTTAAATTATATAGTAGGACCGAAAAACTTTATAAAAAATAAGTATTGGGAAATTAAAAAAAATTAAATACACTTTAGAGTGAAGTAATTTTTATTTTCATTTTAAAAATGTGTATTTGATTTTCTTTAATGTCCGAATACTTGAATTTTTATAAAGTTTTTTGGTCCTCTTGAACAGTTGAGCAAATTTATGATACGATACGTGCTGTCAACTTATCGCCATTAATATTCCAAATCAACTTTTTTTATGAATATATAATAAGTTATTTTACTATTATAATCTACGAATATTGTTATAATAAGAAGACAATAAAAAAAGAGAATTTTTCTGACAATCAAAAAATATTAAGTAACTACATGGACTTTGAATGTGTTTTTAAATTACTTAACATAGCAGACGAGTATCAAATATCTAAAAGTATAATGATAGTGAACAGAGAGAAGATCTAACTGTACAAACAAAGATAATTGTTTTGCAAAAAATCCCAGCTGTATTTAGAGATTATGTTTAATTTTTTTCACATGTAATTTAGTAGTAGGGACCATATAGGATTAAAATGTAGTAAATTTAAGTATTGCAGTGTTATTTTAATCATAATACTAGTTTGTTAAATTGTTTATTTGTCCAGTTGCAAAAATAATGTATCGCTTAAATATATTTGTAAATATTATTTCAAAGCTTCTCGTGTAGTATCAATATAAAAGTAGATCAAATAAAATAACAAAACCGAAAAAAATATCAAATGAAAAAATCATGACACTAGATAATTAATTAAGAACACAAAAACACTCTATCAGAAGATTGACAGAACACGACTTAATTATTAATTAGATTAAACTTTCTCAAAACGTCTGTGTCTTTGATTAAAACGTATCTCTGTAAATAGTTTTAGAAACGTATCTAAGATAAAGCATGCGGGTACTTAATTAAGTAAATAAATGTAACTGATTTTAATTAATCTAGTTTCCAAACATTTGCTTTGTGGGTAAGTAATTTGTCTCTTAAAACGTGACAGAGTATTTTCATAAAATATAGAACATTATATTATTCATATTACAGTTATAATAAATACTATTACAGGTGTTATCAAGCTAAATTTAGATGACTTACTGAAAAAATGTTTGTTGTTGTAATTTTTAGTTATAAAATTTATTTATGTCATTTTATTTATGGGAAACATTTTTGATAGTATATTTATTATTGTCCAATGATGTGTGTTGAAAATTAAAAAAAATATTTTTAAATTTTAACTTCTGTATGTTTCACCTGTCTGCATCCAAATGATGTATGTATTATATATTGTACACGAAATATTTGTAGGTATCAATCTGATATATAATTTGTGTTCTCATAGACTGAAAGATCCAACATACCGGATTATTCATATAAAAAAAAAATGTCAGACTTAAGTGCAACTTATGATGATTTTGAAAAATTTAGATTCTCAGCAAGAAACCATTACGTTTATAATTATTTTTGATGAAAAGCTTAACCTACGTACGTTTCTTATTCATTGTGCATGACATTAAAGAAAAATAGACAACGATTTCAAAACAATTGTTAGTGTTCCTAATTTTTATCACGAACAACGTTGTCGTTGTTAAATAGTCAAAAAATTTAATAGTTTTTGAGTAAAAATTTAGCAGAAAAGAATTAGATGGTGACTATAATGTCGCCAAATATGATGTTACTACTTTTTAATACCAATAAATACGAATAAAAAATGTTGTGTTAAGAAAGAATATTTGTTATTAATACATCGATACTCAATTAGATGATAAAACATTCTATCAAGATTGGTTTTCATAGCGTGTAGATAGATCTATGGGATCCATCTAGAAAGAGAGCAAGGTTAAAACTGTTTTTATTATTTGCTCACTTATTGTTCTACGCTCCAAAAAATTAAATCTTTTTTAAAAACTTTCATTTAGCTTCACTTGTCACTACGTGAGGATCGCTTTTGAAAACACTTTTTTTTATCATGACGACGAAAGTCTAGAAGTAAATTGGTGGCGGAAAATGTTTCAGATAATATGGTTTGTGAATATACTATCCTCAATATATAATCATATAATGATAAAATTTTTGGAAAAATAAGTTCATTTTATCTATTGAAATCTTTTTGAGGTTATCCGATGTTGCATGTCTGTGTAAGATAAAATTAGCCAAGAAAAACATGAACGAGATAAAGAAGAGATAAACGCGAAAGAATGGATGCGCCACGCGACTGTATTTCATAATTTATCAGGCATTGGGAATCTAAATTCAATTAGTTTTCCATTAAAGTGGTCGGACGGCGTATGGGGCGTATGTACGATGAGGTAGTAGTACTAACTTAGCATTTGATGCCCGCCAGGGGCAATTTTAATGCTGCCATATAAGCATTATTGTTATTACTAGAGTACGAACTGAATAAAATATGTAAATATGTACTTCGAGTTACACGATAGATCCGTTATACTAAAAATGGCAACTCAAACCAAAAGACTTTTACAAAATTGGAGATGTATTTCATAAAACTAAAAATCAAAATAAAAATCACGATGCAAGACTTAATAACATTAGTAGAGTGTAGATTTGTGCAATGTAGCAATTTTCATTTTGTTGACTTTAATGGCATGGCATTCGTATTATTAATCAAAGATAAAAACATCCCTATCATATTAAGTATTGGTTCAAAATCTCCGGTTCCATGAAAGTTGCACGCAAGACAACTGCACACTGGACAAGAGCTTACAAAACAACCACGCACAAGACAAGTGGTCACAAGACTACATACATTTATGATATAAAAATTGTTCGGCGTTACTACTAATGACATGTATATTATTAAATTTATAATTACTCCTTTATGTAAAAAGATTTCGTTAAGATGATCGTCTACGTGATGTCGAACTTATCCGATTACACCCGAGCATTAACGATGCTTTTTTATTAAATTACGAACTTATACGATTTCACAGAAACATAAACGATCGCCAAATAATATTATATTATATAATACATTGAAGTATGCTGATCTTTTAAGCATTCTATTTTTAACAGTCAAAAAGGAATATCTGTATATAAAACCATTTATACATAATACATGATACTTTATAATAATATTTGATTTTTTTTATAAATTGAAATCAATACTTTTAAAGTGTTCAGTTTATAGTGTAGATTATAGAAGTACATATATATATGCAGCTGCAAATCACAGAGTTATATTGAAAGACGGTTGCTTGTATCACTACTGTCTATCTGTGTACATACGGGTTTTAGACACCTGCTGATAATGTTATTAACTGATTTTTATATCAAGCATTGACATAGAAACATCAGGTGGTAAAACAATATTATATTATTAATATTGCACCTTGTAGTACCAGCATGTTCATTTATCCTTGACGAGTGTGACTGTTTTCTCAACCGTAAACAATATTCTTATACAACTTTAATAGTATTAATAAATATTCTATTTCATAAGCAGATGTTTTTACTGT
>JAGVSQ010009761.1:0-13383 GCA_022683975.1 Rhyacophila evoluta
GGTCGCTTACAGTGATCTCACATATGGAAGTTTACCAGTTTTAAATAATTTAGAACTTACTAGTTTTAGTTTTGAAGTCTGACTATTCGTTTATATCCTTTATTTATTAAATTTAAAATAATTAAATATCAAATATTAATATCATAGTAGGCTATATATAATCGATGAGAGGTTTTAGATTAAATAGCAAATTTAATAACGCAACAATAAAATTTCATCGTTAGAGGAATTAATAATGAGCTGTTTCACCCTTAGAAAAAGTTTTCTGAGCGTCTATTGTCTTAAGATATTTACAAAATAATAATACGGCCGTCTCATATTTCAACCTAGGCGCGTACTTAATTCAAGAGTATTAAAAGCGAAAAAAACTGCGCAATTTTCGTTTTGAAAAGTACCAAGGAGCTTTAACGTTTTAAATTCACTGGCCACGAGCTTATTAGAGATTTCACAAAAACCTAAATTAACATCGCCGCTCCGTTGATTGTGCCAAACTTTTCGTTTACACTTCCTTTTATTTTTTTAAATGAATGGGGCCAAGCCTGCGATATCATGACAATTCACCACCCACAATATGTCACGTACAATTTATTCACTCTAAATGTACTACTTCTGTACTGATCAGAAAAATACTATTATGTTTTAAAATTGTCGGTGTGGAATGCCTCACAAAAACTGATTATACATTTAAAAGTTTAAAACATGCGTATACAAAACTAGCTTGGAGTTTATTTAATTCTTGCATATCACAATATATGCTAAATCAGATCCGTACTTTCCAAATATTATATCATTAAAGTCATTAAAATAAAATATCCAGATATCAGATATTGAAACGTTATAATTATCAATGATATTATCATCGTATATACTGTGCTAAATAATTCTTTAAGTATTTGATACAGCAATAATTAATACAACTCATTTATTGTATATAACTAGTTGCAAGTCAATCGTGTTCGTACTGTACGAAAATCTCCGCAATATAAACAAGAAATTAAACTTTTTTGTTTCATTTGCACATACATTATAATAACAATACAATAAACTTTGAATCAAATTATGCGATATTGTTAAAGATATAAAACCATTATATAGTTCATTAAAAATAGCCGGTGAACAAAACATAAGTTTTCTTAAGTACATTATTGACGTTAAAATTAATTTATAAAATCTAATGATTATTTAATGATAACGCAAATAGTCATTGCCAAAATTTTATAATGAATTGTTTGTTAAAATAATTTGTGAATGACGGTGGCCGTAATCGGCGACTAACTTTTGTAAATCTCTATAAGCACAAAAATCGATGTTTTATTTTGGTCTATTATACTTGCATCTAGTATGTAACTGAAAGATTATTCCAAATACGTATGAATGTCTCTGAATCAAATATTGTGGATTCTACTATCGTACTTGCATAATACAAGATATTTTTAACAGTAATATTTTAGATTCAGGAAATCGAGACTGACTGATTGAGAAATTAGCTGTCTACCCGCTTTCATAAATTACTGTATGCGAAAATATTTATAATCTTAAGTAATGTGCTTACATGTGTGACCAAATTGAAACAAGAAAACTTAGGAATAGAAATCTGAATAGAGCAATAATTTTTTTACTGGGAAAAACTAGTTGGATGAATACCTAATTATTGAAAAATATTATATGTAAAAGAAGAAAATCTTGGTACGAACTGTTATTCAGACATAACATTAACATCAAGCAAGCGAGATGGTGAGAAAATTTTGTGTCTTTATCCAGTTTCTTTGCGCTCGCTAAAACTTTACAAGGAATATGAATACTAATTTTTTTACCAACTGTTTCTCACAATATTGGTAATGGTCATTTGTAACCGAAATATTTTATTCCAGTTTTTAATGATATTTAATATATTCATATCTTACCTTAATATACAGATTGAATAAATTGTATGTCAACTAATTAATTTTACTCTTGTAGGAATTTCCTAGCAAAAAAATTCACAATGATCGTTCAAGTAGTTAAAAAAACTCGTAAACTATTAATATACACTTGACAGTTGTCATTTTAATTCTATTGAACAATTTTTAAGACCAAATTTTATCGAACGATTGCTTATCAAGTTATTATTATTAATTAGTAACTTTAACCACGCACTCGGCAGATGATCAATGACTAGCCAGTTTGCTTGTTTTGAGAAGCTTTTATTTTATATTTTAATCTCTTCCAGTCATAATAAAGTAAACCTTTTTTTATAAATCGTTAAAGTTATATTAAATATATCGGAAAGGTAAATATTTCTTCTACTGTTTATTTTTCTAAGCATCAGAGGTTGCGTTCATAAATTGTTCATCCTTCATGTGTATGATCCATTCAACTGCGATATTTTAATTTGAAGACTTATTTATCGTTATTTCTTTTATAATATCAACAAAATGCACCGTGAGTAAAGGAATTATTTAAAGGTAAAATAACTTATTCCACGTTGCCTTGTGAGGAAAACTTGAAAATCCAAATAATTTAGTAAAAAGAACTTGCTGACTTTAAAGCATCTATAATTTACTTCAAACTACTTTCATCATCTCAAATATAGAACATATATTGGTAGATATATAAGCACACAATACGAACGGGTCTGACAAACCTTCAACGAAAAAAGTAAATTGCTTAGAGAGACACAACATTCTTGCAACTCATTTTTATTACGTTTTCTCTGAAAGCGAAGGGTGTAGGTTTACAAAATGTAGAGATTTCTACTCCAAAAAATGAATTGTAAAAATATTTGCGATAAAAAAAAGTTTTGAAAAAGGTTTTTTTATTCGAATTGTTGTCAACCAATTCCTTGACCCAATGGGTTGGGTCCTCCACTTTTTCGTAATGTGCAGTTTTAAAGCACGCACAGGTTATTAGAAAGAGTTCTTAACAGTATACTAAATAGTATAACTAATCTTGTAAAATTGAACAACCATAAACAATAAACAAGCAGCTAATTTCTCGATACAGCTTGAATATATGCTGTATTGTAGTGTGTATAATAATCAATGACGGTACATAGGCGCCAAAATTGTTTTCACAAATCAAGCTGTTTTCGGCAAAAAACGTCAATTTAATGGACTGACAAAAAATTTTAAGAAATACAGCAGCCAAAGACATAATTTATGAATAAATTTATTTTGTTATCATTCTAACTAATTTATCTGAAGATTATGAAGAGCTGATCAGTCTACGAGCTTTGATAGATAAGCGATTTCTTTGACACCAACTCACACATGATACACCTAGTAGACTATACACTGAAAGCAAAAATGTATCCGCAGATATTTTGCTCATGGTTATAGCATATATTCACATCTTATCTATACTTCCTGAAAATGTAGAGTAAAACTTGTAAAATATATTTTAAAAGAAATTAACACTTAATGGATCAAAAATAAAAATATCTAATAGTTTTGACTGATGGTGCTTGATGGATAATATAGTATGTTATATGTTCGCTCACTGCCCACATATAATCTAGCCTGAAGATGCCGAAAGGCAAAACCCAGGTCACTAACAGTGATCTCACATATGGAAGTTTACTAGTTTTGAATAATTTACAATAAAAATATCATAAAAATAAAGTCAATTTAAGGTGTATATTGATCATTGCCTTGTAAAGTATTCTGAAAGGCAATGAAAATCTACACAACAGATTTCAGCATTTTCAGGAACTAAGGTTGATAGAGTATACAGAAAAATAAATAAAAATCAATTTATGAAATGTTCTGGCAACACTAAATATAATAATCTATGCGTCACGAACTCTCCACTTGATTAACAAACAACGATTTCTTTCAGGGCTGAGCATTAAAAAATGTTTAAATTAAAATGTACGAGTGGCATTGTACGTCACATATAACATGAAACATGTAACGTGTGACGTGTATACGTATCACGTAGGGAGGGGGGTGCACTTTAAGTCCGTCGGAACTGCCAGGTACTCTGTGTCACGCGATCGTCCGTGACACCGTAACTGTCAGCCGACGACTTAAATTTTATTCGACCATTTTAAAACTAAAAATTCAATCAATCTTATTCCTTAAAACAATACAGCCACTTACATCGGGGACTATATAAATGACATGTCGGTATTTTGTAATCATTTTTCAAATTACTCCACCAAAAATACCATATGCATATTTTGTAAATGAAAGTTTAAAATACTTTAAGACTGGATACAATTTTTTTATCATGTATTTGCTTACATCATTTCAAACAACCATTTTTTTTTATAAAATTGTCTTTAATAAATAAAAGCAATATATGAGTCTACTTTGTGTATTAATTTTAGGGACAGATTTTTGAGTGTTATTTATTGTTTGTGAGAAATCTAAACTGCGCTAAAACCATCACGATAAAAAATATGTCTACAATTGATAAAATACGATTGAAACGAATGATATGATTGAAGTGAACGTATACGCAATAATGCTAAAGAATATATTTTAGTGACTAACTTAGATTCCTTAATATTAATTAACTTAACTTTAACAATGCTTAGCGAGTTATTTGAAACATTGTCTTTTCGTACATTTTCATTTATTCTCACTCTGTCGATATACAATATCCGACGAAAAGCTTTACAATCTATTTTATTAATACTAAATATTTATGTTGTTTTTCTTTTCGTTTGGTTACAAGATAAATATGATGTAGTTTTAGTAAATATTATATTGAGATTAGCATTTTGGTATTTTGAAAGTCCAGCTAGAAAAACCAAGTTTCAGCAAATTAATAAAAGATATGCCAACAAATCTTCAATTCCTAGAAAAACAACTAGAAAAGATGATCTTTCCTTCATTATAGTTTGCATACTGCATAATCTCAAAGGAAAATAAGCCACTTGTATTTTTAATACAGTGGATATATTATATTATACAATAACATTCTATAGATCTTCTATAGAAATGTACATTTAACATATTTTTTTGTGTCTACGATTTCTTACCCCAAAAAACTTACCCATAACTTATAAAGTTTCCCACTTCGTATAATCATCACCAATACAGCATATTATATGATCAATAACTATTAGCAGCTTATGCAGCAAAATATATATAAACAATTGAGATATAAATATATATAAATAATTGATAATTAAGAACGGACATTTATTCATTTTAGTCATTATGATTTTACATTTCACGCATAATGTTCTACTATAGTTATCTCCATTACCATATTTCACATATACTATCTGTAATATTTATTATTTTCAGGAATATAATTGATCCATTAGATATGTAAGTTTGGCTCATTTTCATTTATTTTTCACTATTGAGAGTATTTTCTTAACAATCATTTTTTTTATTTCAATGAAATAAATTTATAATATTCTATAAAACCTTTATTTCCAGTTAATAAAATAAATTTCAATCGAAATAAAACTACCTTTTTGTGATTATCGAAATCTCTTTGTAACGTTGTCTATTCATGTGACAATATTGTATCTACATGCAAGAGGCGTCATACAGAAAGCACGGGAAAACAATGAGCGAGTCCATCGTGCTGTATAGCCTGGAGCCCACCGAGCTTTGAGTGAAAGCTTAAACTAATAAAGAGGCACGACACATAATGCTGCACTATGTATTTAATATTTACATTGCACAATACGAACTTTTCCTGTTTTTTTACATGTCTAAAATCTTCTTTATTTATATGAATAATAAAATCATTCATTGAATTTAATTCTATTTTGATCAATACATATATTTTATCTATACGAATTCATTGTTTTTAAAATATATCTAAGGCACACCTTTATCAATTTATTATTTTCACCAATGAATTATTTTATAAATATATATATACTATGTATACTACTACAACAAAGGAATGGGTATTGTTTATGAAAGATTATTTTTAAAGTTAGGTTGATTATTCTTTTTCTTCTGCCATATATTCACACTCCTAATGCATTGTAGCGTAACGAACGTGAGGCGCTTTTCAAAGTGTCTCTGATAGCTAGCAAAGATTCTTTGGTGGTATTAGTGTGCATGACTCTTATTATAACTACTTCCTATGAATATTGAGTTTTGATGAGAAGAAACCTTCAAGTTTTTTACATAAATCTAAATTTTTATTGAGTATAGAAAATTTAAACTGTCGAACCGATCGGTCATTATTACCTGATATCTAAGAAAGACAACTTTTAGAAAAATTTGAATCCTTTATATGGCTAGATATAATCAAATTTCATCGAAGTTAAATTAATTTACATCAAATATCGTGAACTGCCTCTAACATACATTACTTCACTCTAGAGATCCAAAACATTTTGAACAAAAATTTTACACTTACCCTATTAATAATATGAAAACCGTTTGGGTTTATCCATTTTAGAATCGTGATATATTTATTTGAGATAGCTTTATCCAGTGGCAAATATACAACGCGGTCGATGTTGATTTATATTATACGTTCTAAACAAATAGGATTCAATTAATTATATCTTCCATAATTAAGCATTGTGTACGTTGGAGAACAATTATTATGACAGTAATATTAACATATAATATATTCTATTCTCTGTATCCTTTCAAATATACACCATAAAATAAACAGTATATTTTTTACATAAAAATAAATGAATCAATAACTTTTCTTAGCTTTATTTATATAAATAAATTGAACAAATATGAAAACTCATATTAGAATTATATAAAATCTTTAAATACAGTTAAATATAAATGTGTAAGTATTTTAAACTTTTGTTTTATTTGCTTTTCTTGTTTTGAAATAGTATCTCTACAATATAAATAATTTTAATAATGTTTTTTAACGTTTTCACAAGAATTAATCAACTTATCACTCCACGTATTGTGCACTCATATTTTTCATTAAACTTCTTTTTGCAAAAGTATTATTAAATAAAGACTTTTTGTATAATAGAAAGAACTACTAGATACGATCAATACGATATCATTGAATAAAATATTGCATAGATACTTACGTTTTTACTGCGTCGTGCAGAATTATACGTGCCCCTAGACAAATCACACTTATTACGTATTTCTCAACTCTTCTCTGTTTTGTTGTGCATTTAAAGTTGCGACATTTTTATTACAACCCATAAAATGTTAGTACACAAATAGTTAAATACTTGACTTCATACAGATACTGCAACTAAATCCACGATATCTAGCGTGTAAATATACAAACTGATTGTTAACTTATCAAACGACAATTAGAAAATCTATCTTATACATCTGCATACACATAACACACTCACGAAAAAGAAGTATCCATTGATTTACTAGTGTGCATGTTATCCCCTAAGCTACAGTAGGCGATAAACGTACAAAAACCCCTGAAAATATACGGAAGTATCCTTCGCAAGCATCAGTTCACAAAGTAGGTGAGTAAGATTGCTTTGAGCCTTTGTTATGTAACATTATTTAGAACTATTCAGAAGCACCACCAGATATATCTATCCATGTATCGAACAGGTATACGAATACCGAACATATAAGATTGAGCTCACCAACTCGACTACGATTTTCCAAAAAAAAAGCTGTTATAAGCTTTAATGTAATCTCAGTCAGTGTCTAATTGAAAAAATAAATGTTCGTGGCTATTTTTGATAAATTACTGAAATATCATTTTCAACTGAAAAATTTCAAGCAGCATAAGGTGTATATTTTATTATCAAGAAAAGATGACAAAATATTCAAAATGGTGAAATTCAAAATTTTATGGTATTTCGATTGAAAAGGTATTTGTATTATATATTATTGTTCCGTAGTAACACCTAGTTTTTTCATAATGTTTCTAAGCCATACAACATTATAAAAATAATGATCTGACAACATCTACTAATACCAAACTTTTTTATTACTTATGCAATAAAAACAAATTATATACACACATATTTTAACACCTCATTGTTAATTTGGACAAAACTCACTGATACTCAAAACTCTGTGATAACTTGATACTGTGATAAAAAATATCCATCATGGGAATAAGTTTTAATATGTCCCATGCAAGGCCGGATAGTAAAGCTAGTATATATTATTATATAAATCTCATATTTAAAATCTATTTCCAGCAAGCACCATCAGTCAAAAATATTAATGACTCATATTTTAAGTTTTTTCTCAGAATAACTCCTCCCAAACGATAAACGAAGTAAAATTTTGACATTCTATTTTAACTGCCATTTCTGGGTAAATTTCGCTATTTTTAATTTTTTTGCGTAATCGTCGATGATCAACAAGAGATATTACAAACAGCCAAGTATTGAAGTAAATTTGTATTAACGAAATAAATAAAGTCAATTTGAATAAATAATAAGTTTAAATTTATCCCGGGTACCTGGTAACAAAGCTAGTATTATATTATACAAAGTACTCAAAAAGCATTTCAATTTCTGAAAACGTAGTTAACCATGTAAATAATATTAGTAACGAAACGTTCTCGCTAAGTATTCGTTTATATTTTTGCATAGCGTGAACGACGGTAATAACTATTGTAAAATG
The DNA here is from genome assembly GCA_022683975.1 of Rhyacophila evoluta. Classification (NCBI taxonomy): domain Eukaryota; kingdom Metazoa; phylum Arthropoda; class Insecta; order Trichoptera; family Rhyacophilidae; genus Rhyacophila; species Rhyacophila evoluta. Next base: position 8,499 of record JAGVSQ010009761.1, read on the forward strand.
TATGACTAACTGAATGCAGTTTTTATCACCCATTAGAGTGCAAGTCTGAAAGTTAATGGACACTCAGTATCTCGATGTCAGTGAACATTCATTTTAATAACCACTTCTTAAAAGCATACGTGACTACTTCACAAAATTCATCCCCGTCATGCACTCACTATACACCATTAGCTAATAATTTTCATATTCAACGGTAATTAAATGACAGTCAAGTTAAGTATTTAATATCCTTATTTACAGTCATCAACTAAGCATTTCATTACTTATCGATAGCTTAAAGTGCAAAGTTACTAAATCCACTTTTGGCTGACTAAAAATTAGTAATGTCATCTTGTTGCATCATACTTTATGTAGTATATATCCCGGATTAATTTGACAACGCAGTTATTTAAATGTGTCGAAAAAAAAATTAAAAAAGTTAATTTGGCACAACTTAATTGCTCTCTGAGATCTACACTGCATTTTTTGTTGTTGTTTTATCTTCATATATATTATATCAAAAGTGTCATTCTTAACCAGCTCTTCAAATAGTTTGTTGTACATTTGCACTTTAAACTTTGATATACATATAATATTTTTCATAATTTTATCACAATTATAGTTGACACAACTTATTTAACTATGCAATTATAATTTAATATAATTATTATCCTACCATCCTTTATTATTCAAACTTTTCTGATAGCTTTTAAATGATCGAGTAATAGTATACGTGGAAATATCTTATCTTAGTTATATTGTACATTTTAAATCTATAAAATCTAGCTTTTTATCCAAAATTATTTTACCAAAGGCCTATAAATATAATAAATACACACTCATCCTTCAGTTTACAGTGTATTTTATCACAAACTGCTTAGGAAGTTCCTGCGTGGGCGGACACTTATAGGTATAGTTCAACGGATTTAACTAATCAGAGTTATTATGAAGCTTCTTATTATCATTCATAGTCAATTTTCTTGTAAGACAAGCCACGTATGAACTTTTTAAATAAAGTCTTGCCAGTAAGATTGTAATATTTATAGTTATTGGTAAATTATCTATTTATTTTAGCCATATTTTTGTCTATATCCGTCAATGTACAATTAGGTATATGAACTTAATTTGAATTATTATGTATATATATAAACCATGAAACATTGATGGTAAAGTACATTATTTTCTTTAGGTAAGAATTTATTTAAGAAACTTCTTGTAAGAAAGTTATTGTTTCTTTATTTGCACCGTTTCAAAGCCATTAAATTAAATAAACGAAAGGTATAGCTTAATTTATATAAAACTTTTCATTGTTGGTTTGGTTAACATATTGCAGTTTCCTGTGCAAAACTAAAATATTTTACCTTCGCGAAACTGTGTAGACGCAATTTTATGCTACAGTGCAAAATTATTTCGATTGAATAAATACTAAAAGTTTCAATGTGCATTCTTTGTATTTGGGTTTTTTTCTTTTTTTACACTATTTACTTTTTGGATTATAATATTTTAAATCTAAAAAACAAGCAAAGCAGATTGATTTTGATTTGATAAATTTACAGTTTTAAGAAATGTATGTTAAAAAATAATAATCATTGCAAAGGTATAAAATTTCATGCATTTATTGATAATAATTATGAATTTTAAAATATATGACTAGCAAGATATGCTAAATACATGTTATTTGTACGGGTCTTCTACTTTGTAAATTGATTTATAAATAACTAATTTTAAAATAACATTTTAATTTTAATTTAACGGATACACCTTGAGGCAAAATGAACATGTGTTATGAAATTATGGAAATGATCAAAGTCGAAGAAATGTTGATTTTTAATTTTTTTTCTTCTGTTTATGATATTTTTAACAAGTAAGATTTCAGTAAAAATAGAAGCTTATTAGTCTGATTTATAAATATGTGAAAAACACTTGTTTATCATTTAAATACGAGTATAATTTCAATAAAAAAATATTAGTAGATTAACAACAATAATATGTCTATTAAATAATGTGCAAAAGTTATTATGTAAAAGCTCACAATTATATCATACAAAGATAAAAATGAAAAAAAAAATCATTGCTTATTGATTTTCTCAGTATTAAAGTTAGTATAAAAAAGAGACCTAGCACTGAAATATTGAGTGACGTGGATTTGAGTGTATATAAATAGTTCCTCTGGTGATAAATGACTTTGTTGTTAATGAAAAAATAAATTATGTGTGCTGGTTACACTAAATCCTCTGGTCGTCCAGTAAATTTTATCAACCTTAAAATGCGATAAAAATAAGTACCTACGCCGACTTCTGTTCTAGACAAAATGGCAAACGGTCTAGATCACGCATCATTACATGACGTGTGACGCGGAACAATTTTAGGTAACATTTAGATAATTTTAAAGGTTTGCAGAGAATATAAGTAGCAATAGAAAACTTATTATAAAAAATAAAATGAAGTTGAATAGCCCAGCTAAAACTATTAAGCAGCAAATTCATTCTGTATAGTGAGCCAAAGGATTGATTCAAATAAATTCAAATGATACAAAAACAAATATTAGATAGTATTGGGTACGTACTAAATGTTTATTTATTGATAGCCTTAAACATAGTGAAATGGTTAGAAGAACTTTATATTGAATTCTTTAGCTTTTCTATAAATCACCAAGTTTGTCTTGAATGCAATAAAATGGTCGTAGAATGCGCAATATGCAATGTATTTAGAATCATTTATATAAATTCTACAGACAAATACTCGTAAAAATTCAAAAGTTCCATATTAATATTGAGTGGGTGCCTCAAATACATTTCTTTTTTTCATAGCGAGACTTGAATTTTATATTACCCATGCCACGCATATCATTATAAATATTAAATTGCGTATTTTCAATATCATTACCGATGTTCAAAATTTCTAAAACCATAAGTCATGAACTACATTTAAGCAAGAAATGATTAATGTGATTCATTCAATGTAATGTAACGTCACTTAATGGTAAAATGAAATATTTATTGAATTTATAGAAATACATAAATCAATTATGTGTGCTATTAACAAATTAAAATTACTGTACGACTTAAGTCTCGGGCTTAAAACATTTTTTATGTTGTATTAACTTCGAATAACATTTTTATATATGGCAAATTTTGAAGCATCTTCTTTCATTCCACAGTTCCATCAACATATTGAATCGCTTAACATTAATCTTCAGCAAATCTTTTTGAAACCTATTTGTCAGGTTTACAGAGCATAGAGTTTTTTAATCTTAATGATTACCCGATTCTCAGTCGTCTCCTCGGTTAGCGTAGTTGGTAGCGTACTCGCCTAGAAACCCGAGGGATGCGGGCTAGATTCCTCGTCTGTCGGATTTTAAAATCAAAAAAAAATTAAGGGCTAGATGCCCATTAGGTTGAGTAATTCTCTAAGAAACGATTTTCGTGAAAAAGTCATCTGTCAAGACAAGACATCTTCACACTGCGGAGATCTATACACTCCACTTTCGGAGTGGATATCTCCACACTGTGTAGATTCATATGCTTCACTTTGGAAGCAAACATGGTATAAAAAAAATGTTAATGTACAAGTTTGAATGACAAGTTATGAGATACATTACATTGCAATTGTTATACATAATATAGTAGAAGGCGAAGAGAAACTTAGACTTTCAAAAATACGAGTACATTTCAATAACTAAATAGATTTGAAACATACATAAACAATGTCTTATCGATTAAGAATTTTGAAAAATTAAATAATATTACATACTCCACATTTTAATATTAAAACAACTCTGTAATCATTTTATTAAATTTTTACTATACCGTAACATTATTTGAAAACTTTCCAGTGTCGTTCTCATGATTGAATATATTAAGTTTCATTCTTCATTATTTCATTTAATATAACAATTATTATTGTGTTTTTAATTATTATGAGAGTCGTAATAACAACACTGCATGTAATGGTAGCTCGATTTGAAAATTCATTAAAGCTCCATCAAGCTTTCATCGGAAAACTGATGACTCTGAAATGTATCGAGAAGACTTTGAGTAGTGTATCACCTTACGGAAAAGCAACTTGCGCTCAGCTGTACATACCGTTTTGAATTTCCAGTAGCATATTGAATAACAGTGGGTGATGTTATATTGGTATATAGTGAATCAAATCTGGTTTGTATCACAGAATTATTTTCTTAATTATTCCACATTTGTGTAACGTCGGTCCACATCGATTTTCACTCACACGCAAAAGTTTAAGGACGATTTAAATACACGGATTAAAATACCTCCAATCTTAAAGCACAATGATGATGAATAGTTAATTATAATTGAGCACGGCAATCAAACCATTGCTGATATATTGTACATATAATATATACAATATTAATCTTTAAATCTTAAAATATAAACTTATCTTGATCGATAAATATCAATGAAATACATGAAAATATATCATATTTTATCAAATCGATGGGGCTCAAGTTTGAATATGCTACGCTGTCTACGATGGCGTTAAGTTAAACAGTAAAATATAGTAAAGTAAACGAAAGACATATCACTATTCTAGTCTAATACAAAAGATATACGACTAACTTAATATGCTTTACAAATATTGATTTAGCCATTTTCTCAGCCAATGTAGTCTATTCTTAATATACCAATATGATTCACAAACTATTTGAAAGCGCGGACGCTATCAATAAAATCAAGATATTTTAAGAATTTTTTTATTTTTTTCGGTAAAGTTTCAGAAATGATACTTTTTATACGATGGCTGAGTGTGTTAACGCAAGTAAATTTATCGTTTGTCACAAAGATCAAAAAGTCACAGGTTCTGTTCTCGAGGCTTTATTTAAATTAACAGCTTCTAAATTATTTAAAACTGGTAAACTTTCATATGTGAGATCACTGTTAGCGAC
>JAGVSQ010009762.1:0-13381 GCA_022683975.1 Rhyacophila evoluta
GAATTTAAAATCAATTTCCATCAAGCACCATCAGTCAAAAATATTAATTATATATCAGTGTAATTTAAATACTAATTATTTCACAGACCCCAATAAAACTCAGTCATTTTGTCAGCAAGAATGTAATATATTTTTCTCCAGTTTTATAAAGAATATATTCTGCAATACTATTTATATAACTTTTCCAAAATGTAAAATAACTTGAGTGGTTATCAAAAATACACATTATGAAAATAATCCACTATCAGTAAATCCTGGAAGAACATCGATGACTTTCCTGAAGTCTTTCATCTCGCAGCATATTGAAAATCCTAATTTCATGTCTTCATGTTTCCAAGTGAGCCACGGAAAAGCAGGGTTTCCGGCGCATTTGTCTGGGCAGAAAGCTAAGGCTTTGGCTTGTAATAGGGTCAGGTGAGGATTGTTTAGGCCGATGAATGCTGTAGCTTTGTTGCTAGAAGTATCGTGAACTACCTAGAAAAAGTTTTACAAATTATCATACATATACACAAATATGAAAAAATAATATTGCTCAATTGCTAATTATTATTATTAAAACAGTTTTTGAATATTTTTCTACTTATGACATTTGTATAGACACGGAGTCGTTTTTCCGCATTCAAAGTGTTAAAGAGAATCTTAACAGCTTAAGGACTGTGGACTCATATATGAGTCTTGACAGAATATTGGTTGGTGACCGACAACTCATATGTAAGTCTTATGCCAAACGTTTATTTTCTATGATAAATACATGAGTTACGATTTAGCTTAATTGTGAGTGTTAATGTTTATTTCAGTTTTTCGCACATTTACTCGCGAATTTTGCTGACTACCGTGGAAAATTCAGCAGATTTTCAAAAGATTTACAAAAAAACCACTGAAGATTATTGATTATAGATAATTATAAAGTGCGATTTTTCATTTAAATTTATTTAGGTCAGGTGCGTTTCATTTTGAATTATAATTCAATATATATTAAAATAATAGTAATATGGACAAATTATATTAAATATTTAAATGACATACTTTGTAGAGCCATAGTGGAACTGGGATCTTATTATTAGATGTGCTTAAATAAATAGGTTTATCTATTCCAGATGCATCCTTCAATGTCATTATTCCCCATGTGCCAGTATAGATATCAGTTCTATATTGGGACTTTCCAATACGTGACCGAAGGCTCTGTGGAAATAAAAATATTAAATGAAAACCTAGTAAATACTTGGTATTTTTCAAAGATGAAAATTCTTTACATGAAATTTGTTTCATTTATGAAGTAACCTATAAACTTGATAATGTTTACAAGGTAAGTTAAAAAGTTTTGTAGAATTCAATTTATTATTATATTTCTTTACTATAGGATTGGTTTGTCGAATAGACCAACCAGCAAATGTTCAGAAGATGAAAAACAAATTTAATTTAAAGTATAGGTAAATACATGAAAGTGGCTGAGCTATTTTTTTAAAACCATATGATTTCTTTTGTTTTTTATAAAAAATGAACAATAGTTAATGCCTTTTAAAAGACCATAATTTTTAAGCTTGTTACTATTAACCGTTGTAGAGCGAACCACTATAAAGCCGCGGAATCGTTGGCACGTGTTGGGATTGTTAACAGTCCAGTATGCAAATGTGGGAATGTCATGTATGCAGGTTTAAAAAAAATGTGAACTTAAGATTAAATAAAGTAAATGTAAATTATGTAGTTTGTTTTTGATAAAATGTATCGATTATTTAGCGGAAATAAACCTTTTATAAGGATATAGATGGCTTAAATAAATAAAAAAAAAGTATAAACTATCTAATTAATTCAAGAAAACTTGTTTTTCAAATCACGCACCCTGGATGAACCGATCTTATAATGATGATATGGTGAACGCCCATTGGAAATACATATTCTTTATCCAAATACATAATAAAAATAAGATACTATTACTAAGAATCCAAACTACCTGGTGCCAAATCATAAAAAAAAATATTATTCCACAAATTATGTTATAATCCTTAAAAGTTGATACCTGAATAAAAATAACAAGAAATTTTTATCAGTCTTATCTCCAAGAGTCAAACCCACCTGTTCCAATGTGTTCCAATTTCCTCCGTTGAATGGTTGCCATTGCGGGACGACATTTATAAATGTGAATGTGGCCCTCTCTTCGTATGCAAACACAAAATCACTCATTGCTGCCAGGTGACCTCTTGCCAAAAAGAAGGTGGAGTTGACATATTTATCAGCCTGCTCTGAAGATCCCAAAGTGGTGGCTATAGCTTCTATCTGTGATTTCCGAGTGTACAAATTCTCGACAACTAGTCCGGGGAAGAATGCACCCTCTAGATAATGGAGCACAAATATCAAACCTTCTTATTATTTGCATTTACATATTTCTTATTTATCTTTGGTCCGTCCTGATTTGAAGGATGAGAATATATGTAAGATCAGTTCAGTATTAAGTTGTCAGTTAAGTTTTATGTAAACATATAATTAATATTTTTGGCTGATGGTGCTTGATGGAAATTGATTTTAAAATCTAAATTATTTAAAATTGGTAAACTTCCATATGTGTTTCACATATAGAATATATATATATATATAATCTACTTTCTCCATCATGTACAGCAAATTTAATTATTATAAGCTGTTTCTATGGTCTAAGTACATGGCTGACTTCACAACTGTTTTCTAGACATCTGTCCTGGTGGATACATTCAGTCATTCTTGATACTGTCCACCTTTCTTCTTTGGTAGTGATCTAGGGGTTGAATATTATTTTTTTATATAAATAATATAATGTTACTATTTTGCGAAATACAATGATGAAAATAATGATAATTTATTACGTGAGAAAGAAGGTCTAGCGGTCGACTGCGTAACTATATTTTCAGGGGCCTGCGTATATTGACTGTAAAGTGTTTCTGCTCTACCTTCATGGAAACATGTCTTGAAGATGTTCCTTGTTTGCGTACCCTGGACTCCTACCTAAGATATTAAAATAATAATATCTGCAATTACATTTAATACTGATAAATGCATAATGCAAACAAACAATATATTTTTTGAATAATTATAAGAAAATATTGTTATATATGGCAATTATTTTCAGAATTGTCTCTTTATAAATTCCCACTGTATTTTAATTTTAAATTACCTGGATAAATATGCCTCCAGAAGCACACGGTCCGGCTTTGGTTTCAACTAATGGAGGATGACTTGAGCATTTAACTTGTCCAAGATTCACACTACTCGACAGCCACCCGCCTTTGAATGATGTATCATTCTGACACATCATTACCTGAGAAAGTGAATATTACCATAGTAATTAGCCATATATGAGCATTCAAATATGAAGAATTGACGATTTGTAGTTCAACGCCTGGCTATGAACTAAACTAAAGCCAAAAACCTAGCAATACTGTGACAATAAGTAATGTTAAAATTTTTGAATTATACTTATGCCATTTGTGAACCAAAACTTCATCGGTAACAAAGAAATTTTAGAAAACCAAACAATATTCACTCTAAAAAACTTAAAGATTAAAACTAAAAAAGATAAAGCTGGATTGTATTTTGACAGTGAGAGATAGTGACATGTGTTCCATGTTCCAAAATACTTACAGCTGATGCAGGCTTTGATATAGCAGTTGCATGAACAAGTCCATTGCCAAAACCGCCACAAACACCTATGACTTGCTCATTAGTATTGAAATTTACAGAGCCTGAAGTTCCAGTAGGAACAATCAGTTCCCCCCCTTTTTCATAGACTGGAGTTGGTTCAACCATATTTACACCCACTGAGCATCCAGCTGTGAGAGCAAAACAATAATACATATATTAAACATATCCTTTGGTCAATTATAGATGACAAAATGATACATTTAGTTAAATTAGAAGAATCATTTTAAGATAATGAATTGTCCGAGCCGTTATTATCAAACAATGACCAGAAGCCATACGTCTAAGTAGGTACTGGCTTTGTTTGGTCACTGATGAATGGCAAGCATCCTGTTAATAATATGTAATCAGGAGTTTGCGAAAAAATAATTAATTTGTAAAAAGTAATGTCTTCTTGTTCTTGCGGAACTGAAAGATGCTGGCATGACCTGAGAGGATGCAAAACGACTGGCGGATGAGAGAGATTTCTGGAGGCAGTCATATACTCTGTATAGGGAGCGGATATGGTGAAGAAAATATAACAGTTTTTCACGAAAACAATTTTAGCTACATTAATGAAGTACTAAATTATTATCTATTTGAAATGTAATGCAGTGGTATAAATTTAATAAAAAAAAGTTTAAAATTTCTTAGAACTTCAATTATAATGATTTATAATTTAGGTCATGCTCATTTTACAATCAAGCAACAGGAAAGTATGATGATCACATATCCTTTACAACAATATATAGATAAGCTTTATTTCTTTTGAAAGGATTTGCTATTAAGGTGTCTTCACAATCTCAAATGATTGATTAATATATGATCAATATCAGTACAAATCAAGATATTGTCAGGGTCAAAAGATAAGTTGTATTTATTTTATTAATAATATAACTATGCAAAATACAACGGAAACCCCTTAACATGAAAACACTTAATGTAAAAAATTGGTCACTGTGAAATAATACTGTGGTCCTGATAAATTCCATTTAATTTCACATATATTCACTCTGTTGACATGAAAAGAAAAATCATTTAACACGAAAAAATTTAGCACCTTGAACGAACAAAAGTCAGGTCGTCACACAGATCTTTTTACTTTTCTATTTACTGGACCTGCAATTTCTTCAAGCCCGAAACAAAACCCCAATAAAAGTTTTTGCATTTGAACAAACAAAAGTCTAAAAAAATAATTTTAGCAATAGTACCTCTGGAGTATCGTCGGAATTCTGGATATTCATTATCATATTTTACACTGAGCCAGTATGCCAGATAGTCTTCATATTCATTTTCACTTAAATTGAACACCAAACCTTCAGGAAGAGGAAGATCAGAAAATCTGGTGTCAGGTTTGTGCAATCCTCGTTGTCTGATTATATCTGGAATAACAGATGCCAGACTCACTGTCACTAAGCCGACAAATAGGAGGAACTTCCTCATGATTGATTTATAAATTTTATCAAATACATATAATTTAAACTTTTTTCTTGACTGTTGCCAATATACAATGAATACCAAGGATTTTTTTTTTTGGTTTTGATTTTTTGTTAGTTATCTTATCAAAAGAAAGATTAGATATTAAAACCATTACAAAAAGTTAAGTTTACTTTTGATTTATTTTGATGGTCAAACAAGCAGTTATTAAAAAAAAGACTTATTGATATCAAAATAAAATATTGAAATCATTAAATTAATTACTCAGTAGAACTCCTTTATTATAATGTGGTTTTTTTTTACTATGGGGGGGATTCTGTATACTTGCTTGTTATGTACAAGGTTAGAATTCAGTGTGGTGTATTGTTCGTGTTTTGGTTGTCTGTTTTTTGTTTTAGTGCATCTTTGTCAAGCCATGGCCGTGATTACAATGTGGTTATAACATCATAGACAGCAAAAAATCATACTAATTTTATTGTACCAGCCATTCTTTAATGCAAATTTCCGATGATATAGTAGGATTTAAAAATATGAATCCACAAAAAGAATATTTTCACTACATTAAAGGATGTAGCAAGATAAATAAACCTATTGGTAAATATGTAGAAGATGAAGTAACTGAGAATGCTTCAGTATTTTCTTCATGTTGTGGAGACTAAATTCAGAATAAATATGTATAATAATATAAATATGAATAAAATAAATCTTTGTCATATAGTTTTTATTATCAGAACACACCACTCATTATATTACAACATGCCCACATGGCCAATTAAAAATCCATGAAAAATGCATTGAATTTTCCTAAAATCAATCAATTCACAAGTAAATATTACTTGATAATTTTCATAATATGGAAAAATAACTTGTTAATTATCAATTAAAAGTTAATTATTAATTATTAAAATAAAAACTAAAATTAAAAGAGATTATTTTCCACATTCACAGTCAGTTCTGTAAGATTCCGTTGATATGATTTTCAAAACATTAAATTCGTTTGTAAAATCATTAAACAAGGATTATTTTACGATTTAAAAAAATCATTCACACAGATTTCTTCATTTAAAATACTCTTAATGATATATTTATACCAGTTCAATATGTCTACACATAGTAATAGACATTAGTGCTGATCATAAATAAGTATTGACTTAATCAATTAATTAATTGATATGAGCAAACATATCATGTAAATAGCCCGCTGACGGTGAAAGCTGGAAGGTCGGTAACAGTTTTCCTAAATTCATTGACGTCACAGCACATTGAAAATCCAAGTCTCAGATCTTTATTCCATTTAAGCCATGAGAAATCTGGATTTCCGGTACACTTATCTGGGCAGAAAGCGAGCGCTTGCGCTTCCTCTAAAGTCAAATGAGGATTATTGAGTCCCAAGAATACTGTAGCTTTGTTGCTTGATGTATCGTGAACTACCTATGTGTGAAAAATAAAGTGATTACACAAATGGAAGTGTTTACTTAAAATGTACTTAGGATAGACATGTATAGCTTATGATGCTCTGTAAACATTTATATAAAAATAATAGTCATATGTATTTTAGTATGCAAGCACAGAATTAAATATAGGCTTTCATTTATATTTTCTATATAAATATGTAAATATTATTTGTGATTTTATCTGACTTTCTTTTAGATATACTCACTTAAAAATTTATTTCAACCAAATACGTACAATGCGAATAATTATTTTAAACGATTGGTTGCACTTAGCAAAATGAACAGCCAGTTCTACATGTTTTAATCTTAAGCAGTCATATAATTTAATCTTGCAACCTCCAGTGTGGAAATGCATGCTTATCAAATCCATCAATGAGACAATTTTTAGTTTATATGGCTAATATTAATTACATTATGCATGTCTCTGATAACTAGGAGTCTAGGATAAAATGACATTGATATTTGGTTTTCGAGAGCTTAACTTCCTGACGTTTAGTTATCAAAAAAAAGTTGGCAGCATCAAACTTTGTCGTACATACTGGTCAGCATCTTTCAGCTCGTATCCGTTAGTTCAAAACTCATATTGAATATAAAACCCATAAAAAATTTGAAATTTGAAAAAAAAAGATTGAAATTGTATCAATTTGCACCAGCTATCATCCTTTACATTTATATTGAGTAATACATAAATTCAATTTTCAAATATTGATAAATAACATACTTTATACATCCAAAGTGGTACAGGAATCTTATTGTTGGAAGTGCTGAGGTAAATAGGTTTAGGATTTCCAGAGGCGTCCTTCAGTGTCATCACTCCATAAGCTCCCGTATAGACATCAGTCGTATATCCATTATTTGCAATATGACTGCGAAGTGTCTGTGAAAAGGGAAAGAATATTGTGTTTAGCCTTGTTGGTTCCATTCCAGGCTGCGTTCCAGACTAAATCAGTGGACAGATAGAAGAATGAGGATCTCAACAGCTGACCATGCAGCTTCATGTACTGATAAATCAGTAGAAAAGGAGCATTGTGTTTTGTTGATTATTACTTTAACATAAGCAATGTGGCCATAGCGGTCTTGAACGTTGTCCTGGCACTTTTATTTGAGCCAGGGTGCCGTCCTGCTTCTTTTTTGACATGAACTCACCTTTCAAGCAGACTCAACAAATATTTTGATGTTGAGTGTTGATCAGCTAAAAATTTTATGAACAATAAGAAATATTTTCTTTGATGTAACGAAAAAAAGAGGGCTAAAATTAAATAATGTTGTGGTACTTTTTATATAGGAATAAATTACTAAAAATAAGAGCGCTAAAATTAAATAATGTTTTGGTACTTTTTAAATAGGAATAAATTACTAAAAATAAGGTTCTCTATGAGTGAACCTCTCAATAATTAATATTGTAGTCCCACCTGTTCTAAGACATTCCAGTTTCCTCCGTTAAATGTGTGCCATTGCGGGACGATATTTATGAATGTGAAAGTGGCCCTCTCTTGGAATGCGAAAACAAAATCTGTCATGGCAGCCAGATGACCTCTCGTTAGGTAGTAAGTCCCATTAAGATACTTATCAGCTAAATCTTTAGACTGTAATATGGTAGTGAATGCTTTTTCTTGTGACTTCTTGGCATACAGCTTGTCAACTGTTAGGCCCGGGAAGAATACACCCTCTGAAAAAAATAATCCATTTTATTGGATGACCAATTTTATTTTCAATTTTGAGTTTTCCTATTTATTATTGCATTTCCAGTATAATTGCTGAAGCATATCGACTGGATAGGAAAAAGGAAGTAAACCACACAGAACAAACTTTAGAAGAAATTGTGCTTCTATTTAATGATTTTGGGCAAGTTCAAAATATTAAATAGACACAATATTGAAGTGTATGAAGGCTAAAATTGATATTTTATTTACCCAATCTAATATCCATTTAGTATATTTTTAGTATTTAATATCTATTTCAGAAAAACCTATTAAATTGACATGGTTAGTCCTTCTTTCCTCGTTTTAAGTTTCACAGACCCTGCTTTTTTCAAAATCAAATCTAAATTTAGATATCTATCAAGAATTTGCAATTTTCATCTTTATGATAGAAAGTGTGTTAAGCTGTATACATTCATTATCGAAAAAAAGCTATCCCTTTCACTTTTCATAGTCGATATGTTGGTCCCAAGGTCTTGGGTAGCTGTTCCTAGGACACTTCTGGCACTTATGGAGAGCGCCTCACGTTAGTTACGCCACGGTATGCGCCCGCGTAATGTGTGTGGAGGGGAAAGCAAGTAAATCGATATGTTAATTTCAATCTAGGTATATAATTCGAACTAGCGTACTTCTTCGAAAGATCCTTTGTTGCATAATAAGTGAATAGTGAATGATCTCATACAAATGTGATTTGAGTGATAGTTTTTATGAATGAAATTCATATCATTCTAATGATTTTATTGACAAATATATTATTTTAAATAAAAATATTAATTACGTCCGAAATTAGGTCTTTTTATTTTTTGTGTCAATTTGTTTTCAGGGGTCAATGTATACTGAGAGTAAATAGCTGCTTTGTCAGATTCATCAAAACATGCCTTGAAGATGTTTCTTGTCTGCGATCCCTGGGCTCCTATCTAAAATTTTAAAAAGCACCATATCAATTTTTTTAAACCTATTTAAATATATTCACTGATTTATAATATTCACATTTTTAACTTTCTAGTTCTTTTCAAGCCCTATCTTAAATTTTTAAAGAACTCTTGTTTTAATCATCAAATTTTAATTTCACATACTAGTGAATTTTTATAATCTTTCACATAAAAAGGTGCCAATCATATTTAGGTGCCATTGTGAACACCGTAGAACTAGTAAAGTCAAACGTTTTTGTAAAGATGAATTAAGTAAGGATAGTTCATGCTATATAAAAAAAAAATAATTATAAAAATATTGCAGATGGCGTTGGTTCTGTGTTTAAAAGATAAAGCCTTAGTAAATAACTCTTTTAAAAAAATAATTTGTAAATGAATCAGAACATAGAAATCATACTCATGAACAGTAGTTTAATAAATTGATATCAATTGAATGCTTTGAATTTTTAAGCATCTCAGTTGTATTGACACAAAGTTGTGAATATTTCAATACTTTTTTGTAAATATTATTGCTTTTATTTGTGAGTTAAATATAAAAGCGCAGGTCTTTTGTGAGTGAGTGAATTTACAGAAGAAAAATGGTTCGAAAATCCACATTTTTTAACTCAGAACCACCGACTTTAGTATGTGTATTTTTAGATAGACTGGAAATAATGCAATAGGGTGACCAACCCTCCTCAGCCATCACTATGCGGTAAGTATCGAAGCAAATAGCAATCAATGTAATACATTTCTATTTTTTTTTCCGTATAGTAATAAAATCTTGGATGCCGCTTTTTTTCCAATTCAGGTATGTAATATTTAAAAATACATGTCACAGTTTACAACAGTATCAGAAAGATGATGTTTGTTTTTGAAATATTCAAGCATATTTTGCGATTTTTTTCCTGCACTAAATACAAACTATAACTTCATAATAACTATCAAGCATTACTGACGTATATGTGCTGTCAATAAATAATAAAATCTGATCGAAATTAAGTGCGTTATATTGTAATAAGCTAAGTAAACACGCGAAGTGGCGGTACCATATAAATACGATGATACTCTTTCTGGGTCACCCAATTTGTGCCGCACATGTACAGTGATATTATTCTAAGTGTAAACTATCATGAACCATAAGTATATAAATGAGTATGTATGTAAGTTCTTTAGGAAAACACAAAACAAAATAGATACTGTAAAATCTAGATAGCTAAAACTGTTTTAACTCACAAAAAACATCGATGTGCAAAAAAATATAAAAGTCCAAATTTTCTCCGATGCTGTTTTTCTAATAATCTAGATGGCGGTGAGAACGATGTTTTTCAGAAGGAAGAGTAGGTGTCATTTTTTTAGTACATTAATGATTGATTTTGTTTCTTTTTTAAGAAAATTCAATATTTTCTTTGCATAAAAATAAAAAAAATTCAATGTTATTGATAACAGTAGCATTATGAAATAAAACCATGTCAGCTGAAAGATTTAATCTAATCACAAAATCTAATCAATATGTATAATATTACCGTTTTATGCAAATGTGGGATGTATTGATTTCTGTTCGAAAACTAATTAATCTAAAAATGCGATAAGATCAATGAGATGAAAATATTTATGTTCAATTGATTTTGATTAAAATCAGAATTAATTATCCTTATGTCATTTAGATTTTCATTTGCATAAAACAAAATTTATGTAATACACTAAAAAATAAATTAAATTCCAAAAGTGAAAGAAGTTTTCTAATATACTTCTTATTATCATTTTTCATTTACTTCATGAATATAACTTTATCAATATCAAAATTAAAAATATTTTGGTAAATAATAATTTCCTAGTATTTCTACCACATACACTTGTAAATAGTTAACTGTCAACCAACTTTATCTTTTTATATATGAAGATATAATTTTGTGATACATAGGAACTTTAAATTTGAATGCATCTTATTCATAATACTTTTTTAAACTAATGAAACTATATTTTTATTTTATTATTTCACTATACCTCGATAAGAGTGCCTTTTGTTGCACATTTCGTTGTCCTGGTCTCAATTGTAGCAGGACTAGCTGAACATCTGACGCTTCCAAGGTTAACAGGTCCTGTAAGCCAACTCCCTGTGAAATCTGTACCACCTTTGCATGCCATCACCTAATTGGGAAAAAACATTTTTATATTGAATTATCAACGAAAATATCTTATTGATGATAAAAGACACAGTAACACAGAACATACGTAAAATTGTATTACTGAATGTCCTGGATATTTTTTTACTTGGCCTGCGTAATGTGATCTTCAGGTGTTTTAAAAGGCTGCTCAGAAGGATGCAATAACACTAATTACCGAGAGTGGTGTTAAAATGTCTCACTTAATGGCAAATGATTCCCATTATTTCCTTATAAAGAAATATATGAACGATTTTTAATTGTATCTGAAATAATGCTTATTATGGTATGCGATATTAAGTAAATGTAGTATTCCAATAAATTTTCTTTTATTTTAAGTTTTTCTCACTGAATTATCAACTTAATCAATTATTAGCAGTGACATCAAAATGAACTTTCGCCTTACTGCCCCAAAAACTACAGTGCTAGCTCTTTAGTGTCCAGTAAAAAATGTGTGTTTTAAAATCAGATTGTGCAAAGTCTGCGAGATTAATTATTGTAATTAACTATAAAAATCATTTTATCATGTACTAAAAGTCATTTAATATAAAATAAGTGCAGGAAATGTAAAAAAATAACAAAGAAGCAAAAGAGATGACATATCTAGGCAGATATCCTTTACTGCTTTGAGTAGTCCCTCTCTTCTTCTCTGAGATGTAATTCATGTGAGTGATGGACGCTATCATTTACACACATACTAATGTCATTTGATAGACATATACGATCATGCTGGTCTTAGATTTAATACAAAATAATTATTTCTGTTGATATTGATCAATATTTTTATTTCGTAATGACATCATTGAAATTATAGAGGTTTTTATGAAGAGAGCATGATGTATGAAGACCTAACAATCGGTATATTTATAGAAATAAAATATAAGTACTGGCCACTCACTATCTATCTATAAAAACCATAGGAGCAATTGAAATTTCTTGTAAAAATCATAATATTTTTTTTGTAGGAAACCGTGAAACTAAATCTCACAACAAATGAGAATGTGGCATTGAAACATAAAAACATAAATAACATAGGAGAAGTAAATATTTTTTTATAATTGGAAAAAAGGGTGAACATTTCTGACTTAAACATTAAGATACTCACAGCTGATGGTGGAGTTGATGACGAAAAATCATGGAGTAGATGATTGCCTTTGCCAGCACAGATGGCTGTTACTTGTTCATCAATGTTGTAATCAACAAAACCGGAAGTTCCAGTAGGAACAATCAACTGTCCATTTTTCTCGTACACAGGTGTTGGTTCAACCATATTGATACTGACTGAACATCCAGCTATTAATACAAAGATTACATAATATTAATGATGCATTTGAAAGAGAAAATCATAAAGATGTTAAAGATCGATTTACCGGAATCGAGAGGATTGGAGGCATTTTTATAGTAGTGTCCAAGAGTTACATTAGGTTGCAAAATGATAATAGAGTAATAATTTCTTACCTCTAATTGTTCGAAACCCTCTGGTTAAGTCAAGTACTTCCTCGCTGCTCTTAAAATCGAGCCAGTGTGCCAAATAGTCTTCAAATTCATCATCACTCAAATCAAATACAAGATCTGATGGGAGTGGAAGATCAGCAAACCTTATGCCTGGTTTGTATAAACCTCGCTTTACTATTACGTCCGGAATATTCATTCCAAGACTTACTGTCATCAAGCCTAGCAAAAACAAAAATATCTTTATCATTGTTGGTTTAGCACAGCACTATAAAATATGCAACGTTAATTTAACTTGGACTGTGAGCCAAATAAATACAAACAGGGGCTCATTTCTTTTTTTATATACTAATGTTATCTTTAGATAATAATCTTAATGAAAACCAAATTATTAAGCCGTAATCTTTTGTATCAGATGTGTACATATAATAAATATCTCCTACAGGATCACACCAAATTGATACGCTTAATAAATAAATTATATAAAGGTGTCTACAAATATGATGCCGAGGCTACTTTAGTGTAATGGCTCATTCTGTAGAAAAAACGGAAGACAACCTGTTTTCTAATCGCTCCGTTTTAGTCACAAAAACTAGGGTCAGTCTACTTACAAT
>JAGVSQ010009763.1:0-13379 GCA_022683975.1 Rhyacophila evoluta
AATAAATAAATAATATAGCCAACTATTTATATGGAAATTATAGCATTACTTAAAAAAAGTTTTACATGTTCAGTAATGTGTTGAATGCGCCGTTTAATTTAAATATTGGTATCGTTTTCGACAATATGTTCCGATATTTGTTTCTTTATACACGTGGATTATTTGAATTGTCGGATAAAATTGTCAACGCTTTTGGTCACTCAAAGCTTGTATTTTATGAATATAATTAGTTAACTAGTTAGTTAGTTAAAAGTGTATATAAGTGTATATATTATTTAACGATTTTGTACCAAAGTCAAAATATTAAATATACACAACCATAAAGTACACGTATACTAAAACTGGGTTTTCATTTACCTAAAATAATTTTAATTCATTAAGTTATTTGAGAAAAACCTGTAAAATTGATATTGTGGAAGTCTTTTTTAATGGTTGCAAATTTGACATTTCATCTTTTTTTTCAAACTTAAAAACTAAATTTAGATACTTGTAGCCTATTCTTTTGATACAACGTGTATTAAGTTGTATACATTGTGTTTTTCTAAAAAAAGGTATTTTGAAAAAACTGATGTTTACGTCTTTTTTCCTTTCCAAAACTGATATGGATCTTTACAGTGTGACAATGATTATTCTAGAGATGGAGTACACAGATGTATACATATTTACCCCATTTAAAGAGTTATTTTGTCAGATTTTTTTCACGAGATTTAGTTATCAGCTAATTACTCAATATATTAGGTATCTGGTTTGGTATCTTTAGGTATTTTAAAGATCTTAAGAATATGTGGGAGTAAAAAAGAGTATACTATGAGTAGATGTTATTATATATATCATATCGAGAGTTTTTATCTTGAGGATATGTTTTTCATAAATGTGATATGGATTTTCTTGAAAAGTGATCACTTAAAAAATATATCATAATATGATGAAATAATGGGTGCTTAGTATGTTCTTTTGTATTTATTTATCAAACAGCAAAACCTCCCATTTCCATAGAAAAATTACGCGCTTGGTTGTTGGTAATTTCTTATTACTTGTATGTGGAACGGACGTTAGCGGATTTACGATGTAAATCTTCAAAAAGCTTGGACGGATAAAGTAATTATTATCTTATTGCGAAATACGGGTAACCCAAATATAAACAGTTATTAACAAAACCGTAAATTATTCTTCGTCTTAAAATATGTATTTGCGATTCGGTTACAATACGATAACGTTTGTTTCAAGGATTTGTTTAAATAATAAGTGACTGTCTTTGATCATAATGCATTTGTTTTCAATAATATATTATCATATGTCTGACCCAGTGCCGCACATGACTATCCTACATTGAAGTGATTCTAAGATATATAAAGATTAACAAAGCACTTGATTTTTAAAACTCCATTTCTGACCAACAACGAAATCTATTAATATAGTGTGTATCTAATAAAGATTTTTGTGTATTTTAATATTTTTAATAAATACAAAAACATAAAATAAAAGACACCAACTTTTTCTGGTATTTTATTATTTGAAACGCAGTTATGGAAGCAAACACATCCTTTAAAATAAGATGGGTTTGAAAAGTGTGAGTAGAGTATGAAAATGGGTTGTATTCATATCCCGGTAAGATATGTAATTTGTTTGTGTAAATATGTATAGTCTGGTAATGGTATGACTATTGAAGTGGTATTCAGTATGGTGTTTTCAAAATGTTTATTGAAATACATTAAATTTATAATTATAGAGTTAAATTAATAGGGCATTGTACATGATTTTATATTAATCCAAAATGTAAATCTACTGACCATTGTTACTGAAATTAAAGAATAATGATAATTAAGGTAAAGGGTAAATTGGCATACGAAATGAGAGCATAGTTTACAGTTCGTTCGAATCAATCCATTGAGATTCATTTTCTTCAACGAATATTTATTATAATAGAATGGATTATATTCTAGTTATAGATCGTTTTATAGATAATGTGACAGGCATGGTAAATCGTTTATTTAGGATTTGCTCTGATTGCACTAAATTAAATTGAAATTATTTATTAAATTTCACAAACAATTTTTTTAAAGTGTAGTTAAAGGTTTGTCAGTGAAAGTGTAATGTTTTGATGACCACCACACACGAATCTAATTTTACGAAAGTATCTACTGAACCATTCAATATTCATTAAATAATAAAAATCTAAATGTTTGTTTGTTCAAAATCTTAAATCTCGGAAAGCTCTTCACCGATTGCCTTGAAACTTTGACACAACGTTGTATTTAAATACGCGCGTGTTTTTATGTATATGCGATTATATAGATGCCACATCTGTAAAAGGGAAAAACATGTTTATTTTGAAAAAAACGCCATTATTTTTAACTAGACTGAGCCAAAGCAACGCGTGGCTGAATACAGCTAGCTGTTTGTTTATTTTACACTTAACCAGACTGAGATACAGCAACGCGTGGCCAGGTACAGCTAATTGTATAGTAATTAAAGAAGTAGTTATTAGTATACGATGCTTGCTTTCCCAATAGAGACAATTTAAATGCCCTTGCGGACATGTTGCAAACTAAAGAAACATGATTTCCCGCGGAAAAGAGACGCATGCGCAGTTCGTACCGCTGATCATTGTTCTTTATCCACGGCTTGCGCTTGTTAAATTTTGCAACCAAGATGCATATCAAGAAAGTAATAAATAATTACGTTATGATTTTCGGATAGCCGTAGTTGTAAAATAATTAGCCGGTAAAAACATATTGCACAACGCATGCAATTAGGTTGGCATTTCTGTTGTTCCGGACCAGTTTTTTTATTATATTTATTTTAAGTCTGTAACACTCAATTAAATTTGACGCATGAAACTAAGTGGACTTGTCCTAATAAACGGGTGTACTATTGATGAAAATTAATGCAAACAATATTTCCTTCGTGGTAAGTAAATGAAGCAATGAAATTTAATTTCTTGATAACGTATACTATGAAACAAGCTTATTGTTACAGTATAGTTATAAAAGTATTTAATAGCAGAACTAGTGTTAGTACTTGTTGTTTGAATTAAATCACTTATTACAATTTGCAAATGCAAATTAAATGACGTTTTCCTTAATTCTCGTGAAAGTGGTAAGTAAGTGTGTTGAGCTTTAAACCAAATCCTGCAGTTGCTCGCAGGAGCAGGACCAAATATTAAACAAATTGAGCGATTCTTCTAAAAAAACCCTTTTTATGATACCCAAAATACATTGTCTCCCCATTAGTATAGTTAGTAGTGTGCCCACCTAGCAATCTGAGGAATGGAAGGTTCGATTATCCATCTGTCGGATTTAAAAAATCCAAAAATGTATGACTGGATGCCCATTGGGTTGAGCCATTTTCTGACGTAAAATGATCGTGAAAAATAATCTGTTAAGACGTATTTACATTGCGGAGATCTATGTACTCTATTTTCGGAGTGAATATCTTTGCGACATAGCATGGTATAAAAAAAGCTTCTGCATGTGTAACCAGTGGCGGATTTGGCACTTGAAAGGCCCCAGGCGCAATCGTTATTTTTTATTTTAGACCGCACGCTTCTTTAAAACTTCTAATTTGCTTAAAATATCCAGATTTCTCGTTTTTTAAGATCTCGCGCTGTCTCATTTTTCAACATTCGTACTTTTTTCCACATTCTCGTGATTTCTCGTTTTTTGGGGAGTTTTGCGCTATCCTAAAAATTTCTGCTTTGGTCCGAACTTTTTTGAAGCAATTTGGAAGCCCCATTTACCTATGGGTAAATCCATCACTGTATTTAATAAATATACCGATCTATTTAATAGCGCAAAATAAAACGTCCAGCTTCTACTCAATCGACTGCTTTACTTCAGTAAACCAGTCCTTCACTTTCAGTCTCGTTCTCATCATTATTTTTACCCTTGTGTAGTTTAAAACCCGCTTGAAATCACTCTTGGCACTGAACTTTCAAGTAAAACTTAGCATACGTAGTTTTATGCAAATTAAATTTATAATCATTTTAAAAGTTTTTTTGTTTGTAGTAAATACTACAATCAAAACTTTAATGCTATGTAATACATTTAATAACTATCTTGAATATAAAATTATTTGCATAAATTTAATGCAATTTTAATATTATTTAATGCCATTATTCTGGTAAATTATTTGCTTAATCTAACAAATATCTAACTCTTATATCGAATTATTATCATTACGTTTATGATATATATTGCAAGTGAAAAGAAAAAAACGACATAACCCTCAATTTTTAAAAATAGCTTTTATTCAATAATTGGAATGTATACACCTTAATACACGTTTGATTAAAAAGATGTAATCTGAAAATGCCCAATTTAGTGTGTAAATTTAGCTTTTATGTTGAAAAAAGGATAGTTTGTGAAATTAGCGACCAGGAAGAATGGCTTCCACGTGATTTTTTTTTTGCTTTTTCTTAAATAGATTAATAAATCAATATCATATTAAGTAAGTAAAACACCAGTTTTGGCATCCATGCCCTTGAAGGCTGTGCTTATGTAATGTTTTAACTTTAGCTCAAAATTATTAAATAAACGTTTTTTGTACCTCCTGCAATTTTTTTAATATGTGAATTACATTGTTTTTTATTTCCACAGTCGATATGCTTCTTAAAATCTTCATCTTATAGATATGAGATATATTGACAATATTTGTTCGTTTTAAATTTGCTCCTGTTGTTTTCAAAAGCTTTTAATTATGTTGCCACACAGCCTCCTCTTAGATAGTATTATAACTTAAAAAAAAGCATCTATGGAGGAATCATTATTTACATAAAAAAGTTAGGATTTAGTGATAAATGCATTGAAAGTGGCCTTATCAAGTATTTACTATCTCGTAAAAGATTTTTTCAACATTGAATACACTGATGCTGGTGATGGATACTGGAATTTGGTTGTTCCTAAGTTTACTTAGGGATACAAAACAATTCAACTAATGATAGATGGAAAAAATAATTATAGAATTTAGTGCAAACCAGGCAGATGAATATATTTTAAGAACACGTCATTAGAAGTGACCTCACGAATTAGTCAGAATGTTTACTTTAGTCCCATTTCAAAGTTTGTATGAGCATGTTACTAATTTGTATTCAAAGCACTTCTTCGAATTCTTTTATCTATGTTAATGCGAAATATTTGAGCGAGTCTTTTCATCGATATAAAAGACACGAGATATTCTTATTTTTACAATTATCCACTAGTATAAAAGACTTCAAAATTCTGGGAATTATCATTAGATGCGCTTGTGAATTCGTGAAACGTCATTTTCGTTTGAATCGTAAATGTTATTAGTAGAGAGACGTCAAACATATTTAAACGTAAGGATGCATGACAACAATATTATGTTAGTTTTTATATCACGATATTGCTGTGAAAGCGTGCAATTCTACCAAATTTAATTACAACATTAAATATGACACAAAAAACTGAGATTATAATTTAAAACATAATTTCTTTTGGTTACTCAATTATTTCTTAAGCTTCGAAACCCGTCACCATCATAATCATCCGCTTAGAATGTTCGCCACCTCCAGAAAACGCCTCTGCTATTTCCTGTTCCTTGCATTCTTTGGTTCTTTGGTTCTTAGGTTCCATATAAGGCTTTCAACTTAAAAGAATGCAGGATATCATTAGTACAGTATCGAAAATGAAAATGCATATTAAATGCCAATGACCCATACTATGATATTGATTGATTAAGAATTAGAGGTTCTGAATTGAAAAAGAATCTAAATAAAGAACCAAGGCACCTTCAGTGGAGGGAGATGTGCTTTTGGTAAATGGAGGTTTGATAACAGATTGATGGAAAACAGAAGAAATATAAGAGATTGGAAAAATATGAATTTAATCATCATCCAGATCAATTTTTATACTCCGGGACAAAGTATATTGACTATCAAAAAGAAAAGGGATGTAACCTACACATCACAAATATTACAGGAGGCAAAAAAACATTTATTTAATGATTTTGGACCCAAGTCAAAATATTAAATATACACAACCAGAAAGTGTATGAACACTGATGTTTGTATTTTATTTACCTGACCTGATTTCAAATTAATAATTTATTCACAAAAAACTGGTAAAATTATTGTCGTTGAAGTACTTTTTCCTGGTTACAATTTTCACATGCCTTACTTTTTTCAGACTTAAATGCAAAATTCAGATTCTAATTCGGCATTTGCAGCGTCATTTTGAAAGAACGTGTTTTAGGCTGAATGAAGATATTTGAAAAAAAAAATGAATTTTATGTCCTTTCTCATTTTCACAGTCGATAGACAAATATTTAGTTAGTTATTTCAGGACTATCTCGCTTAATCTAAGACGGTCCGTAGTCTTTTCCAAGAATGATACGACCAATTTTATGGGGTCTTGTGTACCACATTTTGGATCTTCCAAACCGACCACTACTTCAAAATTAATAAATGATAAATCCGTTCACCATATTCATGCGGTTATTTTTTATTTTACAGAAAACTGAAGAGCGATCCGTTCCATTGGCAGTTCGAGTCCACCGGACGTTGGAGCTTGCCGATGACAAGTTTTATGTAATTACATGTGGGAAGGCTGGGTTTCGCAATTCCAGGTACATTCTTTGAAATATTATATATACGGTATATATTTTTAGTGATTCATCATTTATTACTTCATATTATTATTGAATTCTTATGATTTACGTGACTCGATATTTCTCGAGAATTAATATGGCTATTAATTGAATAAAACGAATTTCATAATAATGTTAAAAACCACCGGTCTTATTGGATAGCGTGCGCGCTTCAGACGCAGTGATTGCGGGTTCAATTCCCACAGTTGCCAGATTTATTGAGCAATTACCTGACAAGCAAAATTTGTGAAAAATCTTTCAAGATATGTCTTTACATCACGCCGAAATACACCATTACTCTAGTGGATTTCTTCAACTTAATAAATTCATATATCGTCGTAATTATTGCAGACACATGTAACTTGATTTTTTTATATAGTCACTTAGTAAAATATAGTTATTTTTTGCAATCTCTCGTATCATTGACGTAAATGTTTATAAACTTACTTACTTTAGTTATACCATATTCGCTCCCAAAGCTGAGCATATAGATCTACACAGTGTGAAAATATCCACTCCAAAATAGGAGTATATATATTTATATATAGTTACACTTTTGGAGTGAATATAGTAAAATAATGTTACAAATAAATGATACAATAATGATGTTACAAATAAATCCAGAATAATAAGATTTGGGTGCAGATTCTTCGATGTATATTCATATATAAATTATATTATTAAGTTTTAAATATTAAAAATCATTTTTTCAGGAATGAAACATCGCTAGTTTCATTGAAAATTGTGAATGAAAATGGTCGCAGAATATCAGAAGCAGTGTATGGAAGTCCTTATATTTTAAGAGCAGATCTCAGCAAACCAGATGGTAAGAATGTTATAATTTAATTATTATAATATGTTTTTTGATACATTATCTTCTCGTTAGCTGTTAAAAGATAGGCCGCTGTTCTGTGATTACGGTTAGCTGTGATGGATGGATAGGTAGACAAAAAATAAGCTAAGCACGTTTTATCTAATTATGTTCGGGTTTATCTAATGGCTCAAAATTAATTACAATATATCCTAATAGTCATATCGGAAGTGTATCATCTAGACCAAAAACTTCAAATATGCAGTTGAAATGATGATTGTGTGATTTATTGTACTTATTTTATAAGTTGAAAAATTTGCACAAATTGTCAGTCAAAAGAATTTACAACATAGGATAATAACGAAGGAATTAAATTTTTTATCTAAAAATTATATTCAAAGAAAATCAATTAAAATAACAGGTGCAATATTTATATATAAATACATTTAACGTCAAGAGGGAGAAAAAACAAAGAAAGCTTGCCCAGTGAGTTAGGCAGATCCTAATTTAAAAATTTATTACATAACATCAATTTAAATTCACTCTCACTCCGGCGAAAGATATCAATAATCAAACCAATTTCGTTAAACATCAATATTGCTCTCCGCATCGGCACGACTACTGGCAGGTTAATTTGGCATTTAGGAATAAACAGGATTTGATGCTCTCGATTTATCAGAGACGCAGAGACTAATATTAGCCAAACTGGTAGAGTTTTCAATTAGACCACGCGTAAGTCGAAAAAAATTCATTCTCAGTTATAAGCTACAATGAAAAACCATGACTAAAATTAAAGCAGTTGGATAAAGCCACGGATAATATCCATATACAAGTACAGAAGTTTCAGAAATTTCTTCTGAACTATGTTATAAGTTATTTAGGAAGTGTTCAATGATTCCTTATGGTGCCGATATATCTACAGTTCACTTGAAGTCTGGTGACTGTCAGTACAAGACGGTGATTGGTATTAAAGCAGACCACACATTATACATTCCGTGTCAACAGTTGTGTACTGCTAGTTTTATCGATAGGCTCATTTTACATGTAATGTTTGCCTCACATGCTGCCTTAATTCTAATCATCACCTTGGATTGACAGTTCGCGGACTGCAGGTATACAAGCACAGAAATTACCTATCCTGTAAAATAAGAATTTTCTTGTTGCATCATTATGGGTTTAAGCCCTCGCTATATGAATGATAGAAACGGGAGATTTAAAACACATTTATTCGTGTATGAGCGTATTCTAAGTGATTTATTAATATTTTCACTAAAGACTAATAAGTGTTCTTGTTTATTTTCAATCAGGTACACATGGTATTCGAGTGAAATCTTGCTTTGCATTCAACAAACGAAATTCGAGCGTACCTTTGATTGACGAACGAGGGTAAGAAAAAAATTGCACAAATTAATTATTTAATGTTCATGCAGTACCTAAACTAACATAAACTAACTGGATAATAGATACTTATACGATAAATCATTCACGAATAATAGTGTTAGTTTTCATGAGTATAAGATATAATATAAGACCTTTTCCACTTTAAAAGCTATCAATTTCCCAAAGGTTAATCGTAATAAGCTCAGTAAAAATTCGATTCTACATGATTTCCCCTTGACCATCTGCCACGTATCCACATCTACTATACGGGCGTATACCGTGGTGTAATGAAGGAGTGGCTCCCTTCAAAGTGCCAAAAGTGTCCCTTGGTTGGCATGCACGTATGTACGCGATTCCTATTGATTAATTAATTTAGTACTATTCATATCTAGTCTTTTTGAGAAGAGATTTCGTTCGTCCTAATATTTTACAAAAATTTTGAAAGTTGGAAAATTATCTTTCATTAAAGCCAAGTTGTAATGGCCGACCGACCTGATAAATGAGCGAACTGACTTGAGAAGCTATTCCCTTTCAATCACATCTAAGTATATTTCAACTACATACTCAATTATACTGTATGAGTAATAGATATCGATATCTTATTCTTATTTGGAATTCATCGTTTGTAATCGACAATATCCATTTTTCAGGTGTCCCGTGAATCCTGTAATATCTGCATTCACATACGATGCAAGTTCTGGTCGAGCTGATGCTGCGATTTCATCCATGTTCCGGTTTCCAGAAGCCTCCCAGCTCAGCTTCCAATGTGATGTTGCTATATGCAAAGGTAATACAATCAGTGATTTCGAATTCTTGATTTTTTTGTCATTCTAAAGTTTGAGAAATCTCTTTTTAGCAAATTTGTAAATCTCGAGAATTGAAAATTTTTACTTATTTTATATTGCTGAGAAATCTCGAGGAAATCGAGAATTATCAAAAAAAGCAGGAACAATGTATTTACATTTTTTGGTCATTCAAAATTAAATACTGAAACAATACGGGACTAAACTTTTTGGAATTCTTGAGATTCTCATAAACAATTTATCGACAAAAAAATCAAAAATGTTCCAGTTTCTCGGGAATTTTTGAGCCAAAAATTTTAGATCACAATCTCTAAATACAATATATTTAATATATTATCTCACATGTTTAAAAAAACAACATTACTTAATGATGAGTAACTAAATATTTACATGTAAAAAAATTCAATAAATCTACATATACTAACAACATTGATAAATAAACACTTTGTATTTTTAATAAAAACCCATTGATATTTTTACAGGTGGTTGTGTGGCAATAAATTGTTCATCTGCAAGTTCAGGATCGATTCCCGGAGAAGACGGATCCGTTTCTGCATCAGCTAATGTTTTCGTTTTAGATCCTGGTGAAGTTCCAAGTAAGCATATTAAAAGAAGCAATAAAAAAAATAAACTGAGTGGATTTTTTGAATCAGATGGTTTTTAGCAAAAGCTATAAATTTTAAGTGATAAAAAACTAACCAGAATTGTTTTACGTTATTTTTCATTAGTTTGGTTGACCACAATAATAAATTTAAGCTTGAGCCTCTAATACTGACATCTTTTTTTGTTACAAAAAATTGAAATTCCGAGAAAATTTATCTTGCTGCATTAACCAAATTCAATAAGTGCGGAAAAATATATTTACGAAATTTAAATAATACCTATATTTTGTATAGTGCCTGTGGTTGGAATTACAAAATGAAATAAATCCATTAAGTAAAATAATAATGAATAGAATAAACCTATAAATACTATATTAATGATTAAACACACACCTTTACATGTTTTTTTTTGTCACATTGGTCTACATTGGACATTAAAAAAATTCAGAAACCAATCATAAAAATCAAGGACCGCTTGTATATAATTTTCTTAATTCTTTATCAGATTTATAGCAAACAAACACTTGTATATGGAAATTGAGTGTTGATAATAAAGATTTTTTTTGAAATTTCAGGAGTAGAGGAACTCTGCGCAGAAGGAGCAGTTCACCCAGCATGGCTTCTTTACTTGGCTATCGCTCTCGGAGTGATGTTTCTGATAATGCTCATCATCAACTGCTTCTTGTGTTCTGCAATGACTTGCTCGTGTGCAAGAACTGAGGTATACAATCCGCCATTATTAATTGGTGGTATATTTTTGAAAATACAGCTGTGTTCTCAAAATGATTAATAATAAATAAAGCGATAAGTTTTTTTAGAGTTGTGTTGTGTTGACTTGCACTAACACCAGTTTGTAATGCATTTGTTTTTACGCGGATAAAAATTAGTTAAGGGATGAAAAAACTGAAAAAACACTTACTTTATTTTTATTAAAAATTAAGGAGAAAAAGGCAAAAATGGTAAAATTTTTTGATGCAGTGTTGCAGATGTGGGTAAATTACATCAAGCAGCCTATCCAAAATCCTAATATCCTATCGCGAGACTCTCTTATTATGTCTTACGATAACTTTTGATAAAATGAAAATATTGTGCCGATTTAATGTAATATTAAGTAAGTTTTTTATTTATTTTGCATCACACTTAAAAAAAAGCTAGATTGAAAGACATAAAGCGATCATTATTAGCATCCATGATCTTAACACGAATAACGAAATCTCGTTGTTTTGTATTCAAAGAGTTTACTATTAAACATAACTTAATATGTTAGCAAATTTTTTTTTATAACCGGTTTATATTTTATAAATGGTTGATTACAGGTATTAGAGAAGGATCCATCCGTGGTAGAAGACTATGATCCATACAGAAGCTGGCACGGTAGCCAATACGGCTCAAGATACCCATCATCAACGATCCACTCCGCGAGGTCTGTGTCCGACAACAGCGACCATTATGCTATTGTACAATCAAGGCCAGGAAGTCGACACTCTGGAGCTCATCGATCACGCCACTGAGAGCTTTAATTATGATATTAAGGGTACCGGAAAAGAATGTCGTTTTTCATTTAAAAATGAATATATCTTGATATAAAATTCTTTATTAACAATTTGTCTACTATATAATTTCTTCCATTAAATTCCAACTCTTTCATGCGTTTATTCAATCGCCCATATTGTGTGCGTTTAGTTGATGTAGTACCCACTATTTTTTTTTTAAATGTGTGCCTTTGCACATCACCGTGAGTATTCACTTTTTTTGGTAATTTTATCATTAAAAAAAAATCGCATTAGCTTCAATTTCACCAGTCAAAACGTTCTTGATAAAAACGACATTCATTTTTTGTACACCTGATACATAAAACTATGGTAAAAAATATAATACGAGTCCGTCCATTGTTATGATTGTTGAGATAATCAATAATTATCTGACAGTTTAATGTGTAAGTTTAGTGTATGAAATCAGCTGTCAGTGATGAGTCAGATAAATGTTATATTAACGTTTTTAATAATAATTAATAAAAAAACTTATTGTACTGCCTTTATCGAGATAATAAAGTATACTTAGGAGTATGAATGTCAGTGACGAAGGCGTAATGATATAACGGCTAGGTCATTCTGGAAAATAAAACTTTTTATATTGATGACTTAATTGTAATTTAAATATTTTACATATGGCAATACTCGATTAATAATTGGTTTTGATTTACGTCCATTTTTACCAACATATTTTATACAACAAAAATACTTTTTAATTGAAATAATATCACTTTTTAGCATCATTAGTAATAAAGTTAAAACTGTTTTAATATTCGATATTTAGACATATTATTAAAACACAATTTAAAATTACTGAATTGTGACTTCTATGCTATTTTAAGTTTATTTCTTAATGGTTCTATAACTAAGTTTATACGATAATACGATATACGATTTTTCTTTTAAGGTCATCGTGCAATTTGTAACAATCCTTTAAGGATTATATATTTTACTGTATTATTTTTGATATATATACTTTAGCCGCAAAACACACACAAAACAATTAAATTATTTTTAACATTCTACTTATTTTTTAAACTTTTTTTACAATTATTTTTTTATTTGTTGTAATTCCATTTTTGGACCAAAATAAATATCCTTCCCGATTAGGATAGTGCTGTTGTAGAAAAGTGATATTTTATATTGAATTATACCAGAGTGTTGACAATTTTAAATAGAAATAGATTATTTTTGTAACTCTTCAATAATAATTGACTTCCAAGGATAAGTCATACCAGAATTCCTTTGATATTATATTATATTTAATGATAATGATTACCTTGTTGGTGCCACGGATCCCTGAGGTTCCACTAGAATAATTAGTTAACCATTACATACAGATGTTATAAAAAAAAATTAGTTTTATCATTTTATTTTAAAATGGCGAAAGAACGATTCAATTAAGGACTGTGGAGCAATCATATTATGTTTATTGAAGATCTCTGTTATTTATCAATGTAATTTGGACTAAAACCACATTTCATTGCAACGCGAGATAATAAATTCAAACTTTTACTTATATTTTCATTTAAGGTCACGCTAATAATCAAATCGGTTATGACAAAGCAATACCTCGTATACTGCAAAAAAAACACGTTGCTTAGAGACAAGGGTGGCACATAAAAACAGGCAGATGTTATAAACA
>JAGVSQ010009764.1:0-13379 GCA_022683975.1 Rhyacophila evoluta
CTTGAAGAGGTTTAAATTCTTTGGACTGGGCTAACTTTTCAATCATCTCCATCACCACAGGTTGTTCAAGTACTTGCAATGAACCTTTTAATAGCTGTAAGCTTTCGATTGATGTTTTAGAGATTTGACCTTGATTATCAATAGCTTCCGATGGTTTGCAGATGATAGATTGAACTTCTGCTGTTGCTTCACTTCCTTTGTTTAAAGCCGCTAAGTTATCGGAAACTGAAAGAAATAGTTGGAGACACAAATTAAATTATTTAAAAAATATATCTTGTCCACTCTATCATAATAAATAGTAGCTGCTATTTTATTTGTTCTAAGACAATATTATGTTTTAATAATAAGTCAGAGCAAATATAAATCAGTACATGTTAAATAAATTTCATGAACATATCATTCATTCGGTATATATTGAATAATATCATGGCAAGAGATAAAAATTACCTATGAAATTAATATAGATAATAGAATTATTATTATGGCATGGCATTTATACTAAGACATTATTTAATGGCTCACCTAATTTCTCATGGCTTTCTACACCCTCAGTAGTTTTTATAGATGTGTCTATTAGTTTATTATCATCCTTTTCAGCAACTGCCGTTTGTGCCATCTTTTTATCAGCAACCTGTTTTTCTTCGTCTACCGTGACCAATTTTCCAACATCTTTTATTGCCATTTTATCTACAACTGTAGCAACATCCGTTTCTTCCAATGCACTGAAATGTTTTTCAACTACACCGAGTGGCTCGGTTAACATTTTGAGGCAATCGACATTTTCCATTTTCATGTCTTTATTTTCGATAGCGGAAATACTATCATGCAAATTATGAATTGAAACTTCAACATTCTTAATCAAATTAATCTCTTCATTTGTCAAAGCGGCTGCTCCATCTAACGCAAGTTCTTCGATATGTGAAAGTTCTTTTTGAAGTTCCATTATAGGCTCAGCATAAGATTCCGCAAGGGACATATCAGCTGAAAGCGTATCCTCATCAACTGTCTCAAACAATTGTTTTTGGACAATAGCCAAACACTCTTGCAGATGTTTAATTGGATCTGCCAAGTTTGCAGATTCAGATTTTTCTGAAGTATCTTTACCATCTTTTTTCCCAGTCAATTTCAAAACGAAAATGGAGCCCATTTTTTTCAGATGTAGTGAGATTGATTTTAAAATATCACACGTCAGAGGTAAATCACCCTTTTTACCCTGTATTTGATCAAGTATAGTTTTAATTGTTGATTTTAATCCTATTGCAGATTCAACAACAGCGCAAGTGTCGACAGCAGGGCAATCCTTCTCAGCGAGTTTCTCTGCAAACTCATTGGTGGACAACATAATCGAATTCAACGGTTCTGATAGATCAGAAGAATTGACAAAGATTGCTTCAGCGCTTTGAGGAATTTCTGAAGACAGATCAGCAAGTTCAAATTTATGACAAATTTCACGCAGTGGGACTATTGTTGCTTCAAGTAAAGCCAATTCTTGCAATAGATTATGTTCGGTTGCTTGCGAGAAAGGAAGTGTTTCGATTTGTTTTGTAAAGTGTTTTATATCCTTCATTGGTTGTACAAACACGATTTGTCTTTCATAGTCATTTATTTTGTTCAAAGTATCCTTCATTCGAACAACGCTCACTTTTACCAAATCAAAGGATGTTTGAATAGATTTCGTCACATTCTCATTTCCCATACTTTTAATCGATTTATTCGATTCAATAGTGTGTTCCATAACTGTTAAAATAGTTTTGAGTTCATTTTTCTTTTGCAAGATTGTGTCCAATGGTTCGGATAGTATTTTTTGGGCTGCTTTAAGGTTAATGTTTATGATTTCTAACTTTTCAGATGTGATTTTATTTTTACCTAGCAATTCAGACATGGATGAATTTTGCTTCATGTTAGCTACGATCGCTATAGCATTCTTAAATACATTCTGCTGGCTAATGATGTCTTTATCAATACACGCTTTAGCTTGTTGTTCACTCTCGGCATCCAGTGGTAATTGAAGTTCTGAGGCTTGAGTTAAGTCGACCAATTCATGTTGCTCCAGTGCTGCAAAACATTTTTGAACGGTGTCAAGTGTTTCAGCTAATGTTAAAGTGTATGTAAAATCTTTCATAGAATTTTGATCGTCTATTGGTTCATTAATCAGATTTTCTTGCACGACAGCAATACATTTGTATAATTCTTGCAGAGGCTTTGCAATTTCTTTCAAATAAGTTGAGTTATCTGGGCTAGTAATTTTTTCCACGCTATCGATAGAAATTTGCTTTTGTACTGTTGCAATACCGTTTAGTACGTCCTGTAAAGAAATAGTAAGTTTATCCATAACTTTTTCGGATAAGCTCTTATTTTTAATATCCTCACAGGCGTCCCAATCTCGGTGCTGCTCAATAGCACCAATAGCTATTTTCAAGTCCTCCAAAGGATGTGCTAAGGTTTTCAAAAGCGATATATCGGTTGCAGTTGACATATCGCCGACTCCCTCGCATACCTGTTGCTCTTCCTGCACGGCGGTGAAATCTTCTTTTTCTGTGATCATTTCAGTTCCTTGAATTTTAGAATGAGTTGCAGAGAATTCGATACTGTTCGCATCTTCCAACAACATATGTTCTTGTAACTGCTTCATATTTTTTTCTAATTCCAAGATTGGCTCTGCTATTGCATTCAAAATTGTTTGGGACCCATCATCCAGTATATCAGTGGTGAAATGTTCTCCACTATTTTCAACGTGGACAACTTCCAGATTCATTTGTAAATCTTGAATTGTTTTCGCCAATTCTTTTATTGTGCTCAAATTTATTTTCTCTGACATATCTGTAGTCTCTTCGAGATATATCGGTGGCTGTAATGCTTCTATACTCATCTTTACATCTTGAATGCAACCTGCAATTGTTTTCAGTGCTGAAAATGATTCTTTTTCAGACAGCTGTTCTAGCATCTCAATCACATACGGTGACTGCATAACTGTCAAACTATCATGCAATTGTTGTAAAGTAGTTGCATTATTAATAACCCTTTTGTTATTTTCTTCGTGTAAAGAACCAGCTGATTCTAATGGCGTATTTGATCCCATAGCTGCAACTGTTTCTAAAATATTTTGATTAGGCTCTGCACTTGTTTTCAATGCAGATATATCTTCCATTGTTGACAAATCATCCATAGGTTCAATCGCGCTCTGTTGTTGGACTTCAACCAAACAACTTTCTAATTTGTGTAGTATATTGGCCAGAGTAGGATCTTCAATTATATTTATTGTTTTATCTTGAACAAGTGATTGAACGTCGTGTTCAATAACTTCAAGATTTTTATGAAATTCGAACAATGGCATGGCTAATGTTTTTAATATTGACACGTTTTCTTTAGATTGTAAGCTAGCATCGTTCTCATATAATTCATAATTAATAACATTTAAGCTATGATTTAGAATATTTAACGGCAGTGCAAGTTCTTTGGTGAACGATGCAT
Source organism: Rhyacophila evoluta (assembly GCA_022683975.1). Lineage (NCBI taxonomy): Eukaryota > Metazoa > Arthropoda > Insecta > Trichoptera > Rhyacophilidae > Rhyacophila > Rhyacophila evoluta. The sequence goes on from JAGVSQ010009764.1 coordinate 3,472, forward strand.
CTTTCATTGAAATTAAATCTTCTCCATCGTTGTGTGTGACGACTTCAGTGGCAGCGATATTGTCCCGGAACTCCATTAAGACATTGGCCAATTGCTTCAAACATGGTATACTCTCTTTTTGAGATATCTCATTCACTTTTTCTGATACAACATCTTCAGCCAGATGAGAAATATTTCTTACAAGATTCTCTATAATATTATCAAGTACTTCAGTATTTTCTCTGCGAGTAATATTTATTTCATTTACTTCACTCACCACTGTATCATTTTTATCGACTACCTTATCAGGTATCTTACTCTTTTGCGCTTTCATAACCTTGGGAGAATCTTTAATTTTCGCTTTTTTGACATTTCCAGAAATGACACCCATTTCTGCTTTCTGCAACAAACTATCTAAAATCGTCAATGTCGAAGCAACTGAATCATGTAATTCTCCAGTCATTGGCGCTTGTATTTTAGAAATATTTTGGTGCAGCGCTTTCAAGCTCTCTCCGGATTCTTTTAAAAAGCTTTTAACTCCTTTGGCTTCAATAACCTTGAAGGTTTCGTTAAGTTTTTGAGTGGGTTCTGTAAGATTCTCCAAAATAGCTAGGCTTTCAAATGATGATAGCTGCACAGCATTAACTAATATATTAGATACTTGACTCTGAAGTTGGTCAAAATCTTGAAAAATGTCATCATTATTTTCAAATGAGACTGTTTCAATATTACTTTGCATGGCCAGTAAATTACGAGCAATTTTTTGAATTGTTTTTTGATTCTTTTCAAAGGGTTCCAAGTCTCTAACATTGAACTGTTCTCCTATGGTAACAAGATTAGTTTTAATATCAGCAATAGACATAATTAAATCATCGACTACATGTTCAGTAATTTCTGCATGTTCTCCTTTGTTCATTGAATCAAGCCCGTTTCTCAATTGGAGCATCGGTTGAATGACACTTTTTAAAATTGCACTATTTACAGTATACAAATTTTCTTGAGACTCAACAACAGCAGCTTCTTCGACATTTTCCAGAACACTCTGCAGCTCTTGGATCGGCTTTGTAATAATATCCATTATGTAATCACGAAGGTTCAAATTTATATCTTCCATGCCAATATCTGTGCAGACATTATTTTTAATTGTTTCAAGAGATTTTTGTAACTTTACAATCGGCTTCCATATATTTTGCAAAATAACAGAATTATCTTTTTCGCCATCTCTTTCTCTTGGTTGACTTCCGTTGAGTGTTTCTTCGTTTAACTCAGCTGCTTGTTGTATCAAACTTGCTGATCGAATAGAATCCTCTGAAATCATCAGCGCTGTTATCATATCGTTAAGAATAATTTTGTTTTCTTGAGTTCCCATAACTGTAGAGTACTTTTCCAGAGTTCCACTGATGTCTTTAACAATAGACAAAGCACTCTGCATTGGTTTACTCAAAGTTTCCACAAGACATATACTCGTTCTCTGGACTAATGTGTGCCCTCCCCCTTCCATCTCCACACATTTTTCAATAATAGCAAGGCTTTGCTGTAAATTTTTGAGTGGCTCTGAGACTTCTTCTAGTGTTGGCATCAAGATTTCTTTTGGGAAATTTTCTTGTTTTAACATTTCAGTCAGCTGTTGTATTTTCGCGATAGGGTTGCTGATGCTGTTAATGATTTCCAAGCTTTTATTTGCTGCGGCTGTCGAGCTCATTTGAGCTGATTGCATGACGACTTCTTCTTCCACGGCAGACAAATGACTTTGAATGACATTGCAAATCTTCAGAAGAGAAATTATTTTTTTCGAAGCGATCTCTACATCAGCAGTAGCTGGTACTATATGACCCTTATCCAATGATTTTTCACTGCCCGAGCTAGATTTTCTTGAACCGTGACTACCGCGGCGCTCTTTACGAACCTTTTTAACTTTTGGCTTTGCCATATCGCTTTCTGTTTCCTTTTGAGAGATTTCTTTTTTGTTATCAACATTTAAGTCATTGTGAAGCTGATTATCTTCTTTGGTTTCAATTGCGGCAACTTGGTAAGCGTTTTTATTTTTTTCAGAACTTTTAGCACTAGCGAAAGTTTGATGATCACTGTCGGATAAAATTTGTGAATCATCATCTTTAATATCTTCAGATAAAGATCGGTCTTTCGAAAAACTGAAAAAGTCATCTCCACTCCTAACTGACTCAGACTTCTTACGGGGTGGTCTTCTTGGCAATTCTGTTATCATCTCAGGCGATTGTTCAAGACCATTTTCAGGTGTAGATCCTTCATTTAACAATACACCTTGATCTTCAATTATAGACATATCATCAACGTCAGCTTCTGTTCTCAAATCTTCTTCAGCAGAAGTGAAATAATCTGGAGAAACATCGATAACAATAGCTTCCATGAGCAAATTCCCGGATGTCGAAGTTTCTTTCACGAATCTTAGTGGTGGCAGTTCTACAACATTTTGTTCGGTTACGTTTTCTGATAATTGATCAGCATACATTTCGACAATTTGAAGAGCTTCTTCTTCGGTTAAATCAGGAGTTTCATACAAGGAAACGGAAACTTCCTTTCCATCGAAAGAGAAAGAAATTTCATTCTTCTCATCCAATGTAATATCACCAGCCGGTGTATCGTACATTTGAGATGTCCTTTCTTCGTGAATTGTCGATAAAGAAATATTTCTTTGTAAGGCATGGTCAGGTTCCACTTTATTCTGTGCTTTATCAGCCTTTACAGTATCTTCAAATCCAAGGAGAGAAGCAGAACTGGCAGCTATACCCATGCAGTTTTGGGCTTCACAAGTATAGGTACCCAAGCAACAAGTACCATCTTGCCCAGATATAATTCTATGAATATCTCCAGGCTTAAGTTCTTCTCCATCTTTATACCATTTAAGTACAGGTTGCGGGACACCGATGACTTTACATTCCAGATTGACAGCGCCTTCTTCTGAGAGAATGGCGCGTAAACTTTCGAGGAAGCGAGGCTTTTTGAAATGCCTCGGAATAATAAGTTTCAAGAAGCAAGAAGTGACACTATGGCCGAAATCATTTGTGGCCACGCATTTCCATTCAGCCTGATCAGCGAATTCCAACTGACGAATGTCAAGGTGACAGGTTCCTTTATTTTCTTTCAGTATGCGATATCGTGCACTCTCATCAATTGGCTGATCATCTCGATACCAGAACAGGGCTGGTTCTGGTACTATGCTCACTGAAATAAAAAAGAATAAATTACATAGTCAATTACTGTAACAATGATATTTCACTTAAATATTACGTTTCAATATGTGGCTGCATTAATTATCATAAGAATTGTATGAGCTAATTACATCATCAAGTGGTAATTTTAAGAGCCATATAAACTTAGCCACAACAAATAAATAAATTTTAAAGATTTTTTCCATACTTTTCACATTGGGAAGTATTCATTCATTTCAACTGTGTTGCAAACCAGACTATGGGATTTAATAAAATTAAAAACAGGATTTAAAGTCAATGTATTGGTGACCCAATATGATTGTTAATCACCAACTAGTCTTCAATAAAATATGCCACCAATAAAAGATGTGCCGTAAATAGAATACATAAGCGCTAGCATTATCATAAAATGTATAAAGCGCGTATCGATGGTTTGATCTGCAAACCAGCTAATTCCACCCATGTTCGAAGAACCAACTTGGATGCCATTTTATTCAGCTTTAATTATTCTATCGCCCACAGAACGCACAAAATTTACAAAAATATTCAAATACGTAAAATCACCCGCACAAGGCACCCAACTCCATACAGTAACATACACATTCGCAAAAGCTTTTTGTTGCTCTTGAACATTTAACACCAATGAAGTTGGCTGCAGATTAAGCCGTCAATAATTACGTATGGTCGATTTTTTATAATTTCATATTTTTTGATCTCTTTGAAATTATGAGTATGGAGCAAAAAATATCACAAACCAATTTTCTTTTATAATAGAATTAAAGTTGACATCGATAACAGCTATAGATTAAAAATACAGTGAACTATTTTTTTTTTACCTTTTACCGTAAATCTAAAATCTTCGTTAATTTTCGACTCCTGGCTCTTCAAAACTTGTATAAATTTAGGAGCTTGATTTTTCGCAAAAAGTTGAAGTTTCTCCTCATCGTTCAGTTGGTTTTGTATGTCCTCGACTGTAAGTTCTGCTGAACTACTGGCCTTTCCCATACAGTTCTTGGCTATACAGCAATACGAGCCAAGTGAATTAGTTCCAGTTAACTGATAAACGTCTCCAGGCTTAAGTTCTTGACCGTCTTTAAACCAACTGAGTAGCGGTGTTGGAAATCCTACCACTTTGCATTCAAAGGATACCAAACCTTCTTCGGTTAACACAGCTCGTAGGTCTTCCATAAAACGCGGCTTTCGATAGTTCTTTGGAACTGAAAGACAAAAAAAAAATTAGAATATCATAAAAAAAAACATTTCTATTTCAATTATATTTGCTTCATTTGTTTTCCATAATCATTTCCGGTGACAAAATTTTCATAGAAAATAACTATCTAGAAAGAAGTGGGCACAGTCAAATAATTACGAGGTAGTTTTAGCCTAAAATACATGGCAAGACGCTTGATTTTTCTTCATCGGCCTACATTTGTATGTATATATAAAAATAAACAGGTGTCTATTTTATTTGCACAATAAAAGTTGCTTAAAGTTATAAATACAGATAGATTGTTGTTTGATATAAAGAAAATTTAACAACGATCGTTTTCCAATCAGCTGAAGGGTTAAACACTCAAATATATTCACAAATCGACTGTGAAAAGGAAAAAGGACGTAACCCATTTTTTTACAGGAGGCACAAAAAACGTGTATTTAATAATTTTGGGCCAAATTCAAACCATTACATAGACACAACCCTGAAGAGGATGAAGAGTAAAACTGCTGTTGTGCTTACTCAATATGGTAATAATTTAATAAGTAATTCAGGAAAAAAAACCAATTGAAATTGGTTAGGTAGAAGTCATTTTTCCTGGGTGCGAAATTTTAAAACTTAAAAACTAAATTTAGACACTATTTCGCCATTTTCAGCTTACATGCTTTTGACAGAACGTGTTAAGTTCCATATAATTATCGAATAAAAGCTATTCTTAAGAATTTAAGGTTACATCCATTTTCCTTTTCAAATTCGAAAGGTAAATTTTTTTTTAATACACAATATGCTTTGTATGTAAATAATGATATGAGATAACTATATTTTCTTTAATATTTTAAAACTATTTTTAGTTTATGATGGAGTATCGCTAAATATAATATACCTATACATATATCTGCGTCATTCTATTCCTTTAAGCATTTATAATATTATGTTGAATATACCATGTAATCTGTTAAATTAAATCGTACATTATAGGTGATAGAACTTTCAAATGTTGTATTTGTAGAGAAAAGTATGACAAAAAAATAAGTACCTGTCATATGCACGGTGCACGTTGATATTCCAAGTCGTCCATGAGCACTGGCCGCGACGCATTTCCACTCTCCTTCGTGGTCCCATGCGGCGCTCGCGACGTGCAGCTCATGACCTCCGAGTCCATCTTCTTGTGGCAGGCAACCACCTTCCAGCTCTGCTCGCCCTCCCTTGTTGTACCACGTGACAGAACGTGGCCATGGCGGGACGGCGACTCGGCACTGAAGATTCAGTGGTTCGCCCAACCTTCCGTCTACGTCTTGTAAGTCTTGCGAGAAAATTGGTGCAGGCTCAGATGACACGATACTGGAATCATTTTAAATCAAACAGATAATTTATTAACATTATTAATTATGCTAACCAATTAATAATGTTAATTATTAATTCAATTAACAGTCTCCCCGATAGTGTAGTTGGTACTACCTGCTTATATAATTTCCTTCTTAATAGTGCCATATGCATTGAATATTGGAAATTGTGTCTTATAAAAAAAAGATTTCTCTACTTTCCGTATCGCAACAAATACTTAAATGACTGGGTACCACAATAAATAAACAATACTAATCAGTGCAATCCACAATACTGGGCCGCATCTGAAGTGTGTGAAAAACATGTCTCCGGTAGTGTGGAGGTTAGCGTGCGCGCTTAGCAATCCGGGGAATGCGCATTCGACTCCTCATCGGTCGGATTTTCAAAGTCCATAAACGCAAGACAGAATACTCATTGAGTTGAACGATCGCCTGACAAACAATCCTCGTGAAAAATAATCTGTCAACACGTCTTCACATTGTGGAGATCCACATACGTCTCTTTCGTATTGGATATTTTCACACTGTGTAGATCCATATGCTCCACGTTGGAAGCGAACATCGTAGAAAAAATAATAATAATAGAAAAATGTTGTATTAAAACAATAAAACATTTTATTTTCTGAATTTCCATTGACTATATGTATGCAATACAGTATAACATAACTGATTTCGCAAATTATGACTGATAGAAAATATTGATTTTCCTAACATTTAAATTTTCGCGCCAAAATCTTTTGGATTTGGCTCACACCGATCCCTAAATGTCAACAAATTTGCCCGCCAGCTTCAATAAGTCACCTGACAGTACCCAGATGTTCCTCAGTGACTGCAATTGACGGATGACTTTCGCGAATCTCATCATGAAAGAAACACGACCACGATTAAATTCAACGAATCAACACCTGAGTTGTATCACATTCTTGCGGAGAAAAAGAACTTTTAAAGATGTAAAAATTATCGCTCCAAAATCTTTACGCCTTAAATCAATTTTCAGTCTGAGAACTGAACGATTAGTCGAAAAAAATAATTGACAATGGATTTATATGAAGCGATATATCAACAAAACTTTCAATGTGGTCTAAGTATTTGAAAAAAAAAATATATAGTTACATAATACTCTGATGTTATTAGCGAGATATTGTTGTGAGCCAATTACTCAATTGGGCTTGCATCATTCAACTTTTGAATTTATATGCAGTTTACATACAGTCTGATTTGAAACCGCGATTTACAGTCATAAAGCGCGCGCAATTACGACTCGACTTCCAAAATGATAACAAGCTCTAAGCGAAAAGAAAATTGTTTTCACTTTAATAGTGTTATACTCAATGGTGTGGATACAGAACTATTTAAATTCATTGCTTAAACGAAAATGTAGCTAATTTTGTACCATGCTCGCTGTCACGATGAAACATAAGAGTCTCAATAGTGTGGAGATGACTACTCCAGAAATGGACTCTTCAGGTTGTCTTGTATTGAATGATTTTTTCACCATAATTGATAAATTGAAGAGAGAATTGATCGACTCACTGGGAGCTACTCATCAGCTGTGTAAACTGATTCCGTAACCTCCGACTCCGTAGCACACACGCTAGTTTCTCGGCCAACAATCTAAAAAGGTGTCTTTGTAGGCATACAAATGTATTTTTGTTTAAATATACACCAGCTAATTATCTGTCAGCGCTCACTAAATCTTACATCAGTGTTTGATACACCAATACGATCTTTGAATATACTAGTAACTTGCCTGTCAGCTGGCCTCAAGGATCCTTCTCGGCTGCCTCTTCCAACGACGTGCACCTTGGACGAAGAATAAGTCTTTCCCATACAGTTAACCGCCTCGCACGTGTAGGTTCCAAGAGATGTCGCATCTTCGGGATTCGCAGTGAGAGCAAACACATCACCGGCTTTTATTTCTTTACTGTCTTTGAACCATCGAAGCGATGGAGTAGGAACACCAACAACTTTACACTCCAACGAAACAGTACCCTGATCCGTCAGCAAAGCGCGTAGTTCTTCGAGAAATTCTGGACGCTTATAAGCTTTTGGCACTGAAAAAATAATACCATTAAGTTAATTTTAATATAGACATTGATCTCATTAGGGTAAACATTATCTGAAGAGTATCTACTAGCAGAAAAAAATCTATTAGAATTGAGTTCGGAAGCTATGTTTTGTCGGCACCAAAGCCATCTACCACCGAAATGGTCCTTCTCATTTATAATATAATATAATGATATAGATAAGTTTTTCGTACCAAGTACATTAAGATGGGCAGAACAAGTCGATCTTCCTACGCAGCTATCCGCAGCACACGTCCATCTTCCAGAATCTTCAACGCTCACAGGAGATACGTCTACACACCAAAACCGTCCTTCTCTCGATAGCCGGAAACGTTCGCCTTCTTGAAGTCGTTTATCATTTCTATACCACGTCACCTAAAAGCATTACAGATAATGACAAATAAACATTCTGTTTACTGTTATCCGTTTAGTAACATAGCAAACCCAAAAAACCTATTAACTGAACGAAAAATAAGTATGAATAAATGTAAATCCAATGGTCAACTGAGCATATCTCTCGTTCGATATATTATAGATGCCGATACAAACACTCATAATTATAAAAATAGATTGTTATATTTCATTCTCATTCAATTCGTAAATAAACTTCGTCAATCTATATACCTTGAGTGGCCAAAGTGCGGCTCGCGAGTGCTGTCTCTCACAGGCAAGTCTTGTGGCTCTTATACAAATAAAATGTGTGTATGAAATATGTTAAACTAAGACTTATCAATATACGAAAGCACACATAGTTATTTAAAAACCTAAGCGTGTTGTTCTGAACCTATGAAATAATTCTATATACATTTAACAAATAGATCTGCTTGTGGATGCTTTATGAATGTTGAGTTAGCTGTTGAAAGTTTGGTTGGTGACATTTTAGGGCAGTACACAAAAGCTCACTTTAAAGGGACTGATGTTTATTTTTTAATAAATTTACATGTCTAATACAAAGCCTGACAACAATACTAAGTCGGTACTTATTGAGATTAGTCCCAGCAAAGGCTGTTTGGTTTTAGGATATTTTTAATCTGGAATCTGCTTTTAAAACTTAATAGTCAAACAACTTAGTCACCAGAAAAAGAGGGATATGTGGCTATACTTTAAAAAAATGATTTTCATTATTTATTTTGTTGCCAGACATAAATAAGAGGCTATTTCAGAAATATCTTCATAAAATGCAGATCCCAAAAGTACTGCCCATGGCCAGTCCTACTATACACAATACGTCATCTTGCAGATATATCTTCAAACAAAGCAGCCAGCGCCGAAGTAAATGAATAAAAAAACTTATTTTAAATTTATAAGTGGTACATAAGTTACCTGAACTTCGGAATCGCTTTGAATTTCAACTAGAAGTCTCGTCCTGGCGCCAACCTTCACCGCAAGATCAGTCAGTCTTCTGAGAAATTGTGGCCCTCCAACCTGGAGATGGATATTCTTGGTTGTGCTGCCGGCCGCTGTGCTGGCTTTGACACTATATTCGCCACTATCAGTGGATGCTGCATTTGCTGCTCTCAGCCATGCTCTTCCACCACTAGCACCCGACTCAAAACGTGGGTCTAGAGCTGCACCAGATACTAGGCTCCTGAAAATAAAATTTAAAAAAAACTTGAATACTATATATTTAAGCCATGAGTACACTTGGCAAATAACAACTGTATCTACAATTTAATGTTAGCAAGACCGCGAATAAATCGTTTTCTTCTACTCACTGTATTGAAAACATTGGGAAGTTTCTATTGAAGAAATACAAAACATCATAAATAACAACAATAACAACAAAAAAATCATAAACTTGAATTATGAAGTAGTATCAAAATTATTTTTTTATTGCTTTTGGATATTTGTAGAATTTACACTAAATTTTAAAAGTAAATTTATTATCATAGTCCTGCAAAATTTTCAGACTACAAGAATCATTCATTATTAAAGACAAACATAAAATTAACTCAAAACACTGATTGTTTTCAGTGAAATTTGTATTTTAAGCATTATATATTATTTATTCAAATAGGTTAATTAGAAAGCTTGCCGTATATAAAAATGAAAATGTAATTATAATATTATCTCCCCGGTAGCGTAGTTGGTAGCGTGCGCGCCTAGCGATCCGGGGAAT
>JAGVSQ010009765.1:0-13376 GCA_022683975.1 Rhyacophila evoluta
AAATTATCCTTCGTAGAAACCAAGTCGCAATGGCCGACCGGTCCGACAAATGGTCAGAATACCTCGGAGCAAGTATTCAATTTCAAGATATACCACTGTCGCTTTGGGATGACGATATATAACTATTAAGAAGTAACATATGAAATTGCCGAATCTATAAGTGACAATAAAAATGTATTATTTTAGACAAAGCAAAAATAGTTTAATCAATATATGATCCGTCAGCTTTAGTGGTCTTGTGTGAACGAAATATTTGACGATTGTTTATCTTATTTTTATGATCAACATGTAAAGTTTATTTATTGTTAAATCTTCGAATTCGTATCAATCAATCGAATCACTTGATTTAGTTTAGTTTTTGTGTTTTTCAAATAACATTACAGGTGGCGTAATACATATTATACGAGTCATGGACGGTAAAAAAAATTCACGTGGACAACCTGCGTATTCGATTTTTTATGTTTTTAAATGATTATTTTTACATCCATACGTAACGAATGAGCTTACGCTGAAAAAAGCTACGCAAAAGTAAATACTTGTTTTTTTTTATCCACTTGATTCGGAGAGAGTGTGTTCTGTCTTATTGAATAAACGACGCGCGCGCGTTTGGCGTTTTGGTCGGGACGCGAAAGTGCGGGTTAAGTTGGATTTTGAGAAAAATGTTTTTTTAACGTTTTCACTCTCAAAGCGTTCATTAAATCGAGTTGGTCTATGGGAGAAAGATCAATGTTTGTTTTTCCAAATGTTTAATCTACCCAACACAAAACAGGGCTATTTATTTTTCATGTTGAAATTATAAATTCCGTTGCAAAATACGTCTTCATAATTCCATTAAAGACTTTTATTTATCAAATTATTTTTTTACCGAAAATAACGCAATATTTTGTACTTTTTTTGTACTCACAAATTACTTAAATTAATGGACGGTTAAAACATTTTTAACCGTGTCCGATCCGACGTATTCGGAACATAATCATCCAGTATATATGTATGATTTACTGTGTCCAGCTTCGAAAGTGGACTATATGAAACTCCGTAATGTTTTTGCGCGCCTCGCATGCAAGGAATACGGGGGCTATTCTCACATTTGCTGGATTTTTAAAAATCAGAAAATTCAGGACAGGATGTCCATTGTATTGATCAATCGTCTGACAATCGATTCTCATTAAAAATACATGAATGTGAATGATTGTGTCCTTCCATTCTAACAGCTAATCACACAGCCCATTGGGCGTTTATGTCCGACATTTAAATACACGCTAAAACATGTTGATTTTTATGCTAATACGAGATCTGGGCATGTTGTCCAAAATGCTAGCCAATTCACAAACCCGCCAACTTAACAACGTTTGGTATAATTTCAGAAAATGGTAAAAATTATTTTGGAAAGCAGTACACTGTGTTATAATTTAATCAGAATGAATTTTCAGAGATGATGTTTAACATGGCAGGTGGCAAAACTAGATATATCAAATTGAGTCCATACAAAACAAATAAATGGCATACGAGGATGATACAAATTATCGAAAAGAGATCATTAAAAATAATTTCAATTCTTCATGACAGACAAAAATATATATTGGTACAATAAAATTATATCGGTTTTCTATACAGTCGTCATTTTTGAGTTGGCATAGTTCATGATGTGAATATTTTATAAGTAGGTAAAATTTTCACGTTCTTATAACATTTTTAAAACGTACATTACAATAAGAGTATTATGATAATCTTTAAATAGAGATAATAATATATTGTATACATTGATTTTGCTATATAAAGCGATGTGTTTAACTCTTTCACTGCCGAAGTATTTCGGATCACATGCTTAAACTGCTGGGGGAACAGAAAAATATACCCAAGAGGCGTAAACTGTTTAGACGGCGTGTGAAATAGCCTACACCCTATGCCCCATCAAAAATGTATCACAATCATACCCTCTTCAATAATGTCATTGCATCCGGTAATTACCGCTAACAAAAACTGATATTTCCGATATCGACAAGCAAACTTTAATAGAACGTCTTCTTGAGTTCTAATTTCGTAAAAGAGTTTATACAATTCACACATTATTTTTGTATTCGTATAATATATAGTATACACAGGATTTAGTGGAGAGTCACTGTAAAAAACTTTAATTAGAAAACTTTAATTTAAAAAATTAGAAGTCGTTGGTAACTATAATTTGTATAATTCATTAGTTCGAATCAGGTTAGAGAGTGGATCGGTTATTTGGGCCCCGAATCAGTTGAAATACGACCTTATAGTGAAGAGAGTTCAGAAAATATTCTGAGACTTGCGGGTTTATGGATACTATCCGTGGCTTTATTCAAATATTTTCACTCTGGGCACGCTTTTTTATTGTAGCTTGAAACTGGAGAGGATTTTTTCAGACTTATACTTGGTCTAATTGATAACTAATATTGGTATATACGTCCTTGATAACTAACTGAGAAATCGAGAACATCATCTGTTTTTCATCCCCAAATGCAGAACTATCCTTCCAGTAGTCATGCCAATAAAGAGAGCAATGGTGATGTTTAACGAGCTGGTTATTATGTTATAATTTTATTATTATTATCTTATTAGAATAGGGTCAGTCTAACTTATTTAGATCTATTAGATACTCTCTTTTTTCTTCTGTATTTTTTTTAAAATTCTCTCTTTATTCTTTCTTATATTTTCACAATATTGCCTTTGTTTTTTATGTGTTCTCTTTTAATATGTTTTTAATATTGTTATCATAATCACATCTATATCGTGTTGTAAATGTATTGCACTTATAATGTGTGATGTTACATGTGTAAAAAAAAGTTATAGTTTGTATTGGACTGGACTGGTAGTTGAATAAATTGAGATATTTATTACAGACTATTTAATGAATTAAATAATTGGCTAGATAAAAAGGTCCAGTAAATAAATATTAACGGCAGTAGTCACCCACCCCTTTATATTAAGGGACGTGGAATGATATTAAATCGTCTAACAGATGCGGGTAGTGTCAAAAATATCAAATACTTTTAAGTGGAATACATTTTTAAAAGAATTTATTAACAACACCAAAATATATCCATCGTTATCAGGCAACTACATATGGCAGTAGCGATTGCTGGCTTCCCCACGAAACTTCTTCGAGTTTTCTCTACATCGCTGACACTAAAAATTTGCAAATCTTTTTCTAATCCATTCAGCCAACAAAGCCACGATCTATCTACTCGCCACTTGTATTCAGTCAGACTAAAGTGCGGACAATATTTTCAAAGGAACTGTTTTATCTTTGCGGACAATAACTCCAATCCATCGGTAAATCAAAAATTATAATATAACCAATAGTTTAGTCCCAAATACATAGGTGATATTTAATTTAACCCCTCTTTTTTCATCATATTTAAGAAAATATTTGCAATGTTAGCAGTTCAAATGTTTATCGATGGCCATACATTGACAACACGTATCATACATTCTTTAATTAGATTGTTCAGATAGACAAAAAAGCCTTATAAAAAAGTATTGGGATATTAAAAAAATGAAACAAAGTATTTTTAAATGAAAGTAAACATTATTTCACTCAAGGAGGATTTCATTTTCATTAATGTCCCATTACTTTCATCAGATTTTTTGGTCCTCCTAAAAAATTTATCAAATGCAAATTACGTGTTGTCAACTTGTGGCCATCGACACGCCACAATAGTTAATAAACACTTAACACCAAAATATTTATTGAATAAATAAATGAAGCAATCTGATAAATTAAATGTTATACAAGCCAAAAAAACAAAAAATACATGTGTGTCCGTCACGAGAAATCCTCCCAAACGGTGAACAGTAGCAACGTGAAATTTTCATATCTCAACTGTTTTACTTTCCACTTTTAATATCGTCACTGATGATCAACCGTAGACTGAACACCAATAGTCAACAAGATCAACAATGACTGAAATAAATTTGTAATGAGGAGATAAAAAAAAAAATTGAATGGTGTAAGAGCTACTTGTAAGATGGAATTGATAAAATATAGATGACTTTATGTGGTAGAACAAGAATTTAAAATAACACCTAATAACAGGGCTGATTCATGTTATTTTAAAAACACAGATATCCAACCTTGCCTATGATCAAAATTTAAAATAGCCCACAACAAAAACTGGTGAGCGGTGATAATAAAAAATAATTGAATAACGTCCATCATTTGTTTTCAATCAAAAAGTTTGATCGTTAAAGATCCAATAAACAACGAAAGGCCATTCCGGTAAACTAAGCCACAGAATAAATCGAATCATCTCTCAAATGGCTCCGAAACGAAATATTAAGGCCCACAACAATCTACAAATTAACGAGTCGTTACCGTTATTTCTTCTTTCGTTACATTAATTCAAACATTTCCTTTGTTCTCCGAATTGGATACGAGAATTTTTTTATACAGACACGCGTTTGTGGAGAATATTTAATGTTTTCAAATAAAAAAAGTTAAGATTCATTGCAAAATTACATCGATATGCTATTTAATATATCAATCAGTCCATAAATTAGGGCTTATTGTTGAGAAATTTTGTCAAGAAGACAGTTGTCACTGATTCTTAATTGATTATGGGTACCTATTTAGAGAATCTTTTCGATAAAATGTGCCTAAAGATTAATTTTAAAATCTAAAAGAAATTAATATAAGCTTGTTTAAATCAGTATATATTTTCACCGAAGTGTAATGGTTATTATTTCATAAATAATAGGTATTCTCTCCTCGGAAATCAATGGCGTGTGCCCATTAAACCAGATTGATGGTTTGATTCCCACACCAGCTGGATTTTAAATCCAAAGATGCCGAACTCGATGCCCGTTCGGTTGAGGGATTTACTGAAAACCAATTCTCGTGGGGCGAAAAAAGTCTTGACAATGCGGAGAGCAATGGTGATGTTCAACGAAATTGCCTCGGTTATTGATATCTTCCACCTGAGTGAGAGTTTGAAGTGGTGTTATTTTATAATTTTTTTATAAAATAACACCACTTCAAATAAATAAAAATACTCCATTTCTAGAGTGGTAATCTTTACACTACCTTGATCCATATGCTTCTATCAAGCAGAGTTAGCCTATATGGTAGCATTGATGACAATATATCTATAATGGGCCTTACTAATGAATATTACTCCATTTTCGGCAATTTTTTATTCATATTTTTAAGTACGAAAAACATACCACGTAAGAACGTTCCAGCCGGGACTAACTGCAGAAGTCGCAGATGCTCAACAAAAATCATAACCTTCAGGAGAACATTATCGCTGGACAAATCACTTTGGAATTTAACTTTTCACCTTAGTTTTTTCTCTCTTGAAAAGTCGTATTTTAAGCCTTACGTTAAATGTACACATAAATTTTATAAGTCCGCCCATCATAGATATAATGTTCACAGTTCGTAATATTATATTATAGCAGATCAGTTCATAAATTCGAAACGTATTTTTGAAACACTATAAGTTTCTTTTCCAATCCATAATATATATCTTCTTATCAACATAGCTGTAGTTTTAATGCAAAACTCTAGAAGCTATTTTAGATATCATATCTATTAATATTTATTTCAATGAATAAAAATTCTGTGAAGGAGTAATAAAAATGTTTATCATTAGGGACAGTATCTGCCGACAGGATGAAACGTAAGCTCAAAGTATCTATGTTTTGTAATGTATAAAAATATGCCATTTGTATTACTTTTCTATATTCTTTGTCTAATAATTGCTCTCATTTATTCCCTATCTTCACTGGGTGTAAACATCGAAACAGGACACGAGTGTGCTGGTTCAACAAAATGATTTATATCGGCCAAACGTGCACATGACGTAAATGTACACGCACTTACGTTCTGGCGTAATATTAATCTGATATCAGAATTTTTGACATTGTTATAGAAATAAGGGGATACTGACAAAAAGTAAAGACAAAAATTCATAATGAATTAGCCACGCGAATTGTTTTGAAAATCGGATATATATATTTAAAAATTGACCGTCCTGGGAAATCAAACAATACTTAAATTTAAAAGTGGCCAATTCAAAAATTAATAAATTCTCTAAGGATAATGCGATTGGTGGTGAAGTTGTTATTTTAAATGTTTGTTCGAGACTAACTTAAATACGAGATCTTTATATAATTAGTAATATATTGTACTTCTGTCTAGACCGCAAATGAAAACAATATTTGTAACGTTATAAAAAAAAAACAGTACGCGGTGGAGTCATATCCTGTATGATCCGCAATAGTTTGGTAACAAACACAAAAGAAAATCATTGGCTAGCACTATACTTCAATTTATGCGGTGGACATCATCACACCGTATAGATTCATATATTCTACTATCGGAGCGGACATGGTAATAAAAACAAGTTTTGTGTTTATTTTCAATATCCATGTGACAATTTGATTATATTTCTTCTTCCATATCCGCTCCCTAAACGAAGCATTTATTTTATTTATATCCCATGTTTGTTCCCAACGTGGAGCATATGGACCTACAGTGTGAAGATATCCACCCCGAAAGAGGAGTATATATGGATCTCGGCATTGTAAAGACGTCTTGACAGATTATTTTTCACGAGAATTATCACAATTACTCAACCCAATAGGCATCCAGTCCTGCGTTTTTGGATTTATAAAATCCGACAGATGGGTAATCGAACCCGCATTCCTCGGATTGCTAGGTGCACACGCTGCCAACTACGCTACCGGGAAGACATAAGATTTTACTTTATACATAACTATTTCATGTATTCTAGTATTACATAATATATAATTATAAATATGTATATTTAGTAAAACAGAAGAATTTATCATCAATACTTATTGTTTATTATTGTCAAAATGTTGAATAGACACAACCTTAAATTTCATGAAGATTGAAACTGGTGTTTTATTTACACAGTCTGATATTTAAATGATAAATTTATCAAAGCAGCCTTTGTACAACCTTAAAAGCTACATTAGATAATAAATTGGCATTTGTAGCTTACATCCGTTTGATAGAACGTGTATTAAGTTGTATACATTGTGTATTTCGAAAAGCAGCTATTTGGCATTCTTTTCTATTCACATTTGATATAAATTGATACACTGTATTTCTTTACAAGCTACCCAAAATGACGACTCAAGCTATGGGTAGCTTCCAGAAGAACCCCGATTGTTTTGGTTGGAGTGGAGCATGCGCAATGCATGCAGCACGTACACAAAAAATGCTACAGTCTATACTCAACTGGGTATCCGGTCCTACATTTTTCGGATATTTAAAATCCGACAGATGGGAAATCGAACCTGCATTCCCTGGATTGCTAGGCGCGCACGATACCAACTACGCTACCGGGGAGACTTCGAAGCATATTGAAACTAAATTCCGCTTTCAATAATTACATAATATAACCTTATAACTCGACGAAATCAAGACAAGATGGCCATAAATACACAATTTATTATTTAAATATACTTAAGTAATGAAAAACAGTTTCTTATTACCTAGTTTGAAGAAATAGGCGGATAGGAGAAGAGTATCATTGTTCATCCAGAGATTAGCCGGCAAGGGCGCCGGGCTGGGGTGGGTGGGCTGCGGCCGGGGCCTGCTTCCCATCAGGCCCGCTATGCTGAAGTCTGCCGCATGGGTGCACCGCCTCTGCGAGTAATACTGGCAGAGTCGACACTCTTCCTCCTTCATTTTTGTAGGCGCTTGATACACTGTAGCGCGTGAGAACACGTGTCACTTGACACCACGAGGTCGCAGGTTAAACAGGAGACTCGCTATCCCCTCACATTTTATGCTATCCCAGCAGATAGGTAATTAAAACACGCATTATGCGGTTTTTGAAAGTATGTACAACTATCAATAATATTTATTAAAGAAATATTTCTCTTATCGCAAACCACGTTTTTTTTATCTTTTGGAGGAATTATGTACGATAAAGAACTTTCTTCGTATTTTAAAGATATCTTTCTTTACGTTATCACAATTTACACTTCGTTTGCTTTTAGTCGACGTTACGCTATCGAATAATTCGACTATTTCGCACAATATTCATAAAGCGTTTATGTAAAACGGTCAAATACACTTTTTTTTTCACGGTAAAGTTGGACTAGTTTGTACGTAACCAAAAAAATAAAAAAAAGCTCGGACCGTAATTTAATTTACGTGATTTCTTTGCGTAAGAGCTAACAATAAAGCGCTTTCGACGATACGTCTTTAAATTATTAAAATGAGTTTGGAACTTTCGACCGGTTTCTTTTGTTTTGGAGTCCTCGGGTGTCGCACGTCTGGGAAAAGTTTAAATCAACTTCCAGCGAGCAGTCCGGCGAAAATGGCTTTAACGAGACCAAATTAAGTCGAATTGAAAACTCTTCGTCTGGCTTTCCTTTCTCCGGCTTCCCTGGCGCTCGCGTCTCCGAAGTTTACAAGGGCGTTTTTTTCTTTATCTCATAACATGAACTCTCAGAAATTACCACTCCAATAAATACGACAAATGGCGCGAAATTCTCTTTCTAGTAAGGCAATCGCTATTAGATATTTATAGAAATAAGATTCCGAGTGGATAAAGCTCTATTTTAACATTCAGCAATTCGACAAATGTGGTCGTTAATAGATCAAGTATAAAAAATATCTTCCTGGATGTGTTTGTGTATTTACTCTTTTTTTACCGTACTTTTCTATCAAAATATATCTCACATTATCTCGTGAATTTCATCTTCAAAGACATCAATGAAAATCTTTTCCGTCTGTCTTCAATCTGTATATAAGTAATTTTTCATAAAATATCTCTCTGTCATAAGAATGTGAATATTTTTTCTTTTTATATAAGTAATAATAAATTCTGCGGGCACAAAGAGGGTGAAATGATTACAAGGATCACAGTTTAATATCACAGCAAACTCCGATCGCCTTCAGAGCGACAATTCAATAGAACTTTTCCCTCTTAACTTTCCAGTCTTTCGTCAGACAGCAAAACAATATTCCCAAACGACTCAACTAGATTGAATTGGACTGGCGCAGAGAGTGTAATGAAACAGCCTCCACGACGCAAGAGCGAGAATAATAATCTCACGAGTCTGTCATCCACTTTAACACGCTTCTTTTACGGTGCAAGTTGAATTCAATCGATCGGGTATATATTTCATGTAAACTCTGTCTTTATCTAGTACTTAAAAGATACACTCTTCCACAGTTATAAATCATTCGCTTTAAGATCGGTATAGATTTTCTGATTCGGTTGTCTTTTTGCTGGATGGTTCAGTTTGACGTGCCGACTTGGTTACCCGAGGGCAAGGCAGTCAAGCTCTCGTTGTCAAACGGTACCGTACGCCTGACCCAGATATCTCGCAAGAAGACTGCCCGTCTGATCGAAGAACAAGTATGCACGCACCGGTGACGTGCTATCTCCAAGCCAAATAATTATCCCGCGTCTCTCACCTCGCCGAATGCAGCGTCGGACGAATAATTATTGCGCTCTGCCAAAATTAAATCCACCTATATCGGATACTTGGTCTTTGGCATCAATCGAAATCATATGACGAATCCCAGATCTATCAAACCACTGGGTGCGCTAATAAAATATCAACGTTTTTAATTAACATTAAAACAACTGATTGATTAAGTACTACACGAGTATTTCTGTCATTTAAGTATATAAACGAATGTAAAAATACGAACTTCACTAGATTTTAATAAATGCTTTCGAAACAAAATCTGTAGTATCACATAATAAACAATAATTTGGGTGTAGCGAATGAACGTTGATTAAGCTCGAATTGGATTGATTATTTATAATAGAAGAGCACTGATCATGGCAGATTTATGTTGTTTTTACGGATTCTGGCTTGGACCCGCCGACCTTCGGTGGGCGGCCTCGCGTTCAAAGCCGACGTCTCGGATTCGACGACCGGCGAAGGCTGCCGTTAACGGGTTGTCTCTGCAGCCGATCGCCGATTATGTGGCCACTCTGAACATGGCACTCGCGAATTCGTAGACTCGAGAACGCGCCTCGACGGTGACGCCGCGCGGGAACAACAACACGGCAACAGGTGGAGCAATGTTCCGATTGGAGCTCCGATTCTTCGGACTCGACCGAATATTGCGATCGTCGGCAGTCTTTATGACGATGCACTGACTTCGATCTGTCGGAAATGACGCTGGAAGATTTGCACTGCCGATCGTGAGGCTTGCACACTTTGAGAGACCACGGTCTCCCCAGGTTCTGAGATTTTTGAAACTGAATTCCTTGGATCCTATTTCGGATCTCCAGGAGTATTGGCATTTTCGCACGAAACCCTTGCGAGGTCACCCACTCCTACAGACCATCAAAATATTTAAAATACACCATCATTAATTAAAACTGTCACAATTTTGTTATTTTTATACATTCATATTGTTTATCAACATCAATAAACACACGTGAATTATTCCTTTTCGACAAATACACACAACACTCACGATAATACAATTTATCAATTACACTGTCAAAAGTATTAAATAAAATTCATAACGTCGCACAACCACTAATGTGTTATGCAAAATATTTTTTTTATTTCGTAACGAACGCGTTGTCGATGGTCTTCCAAATTCAAACAGTTCGCGCCGCGATAATTGATATATCCGCCGCCACTTTATGTATTTATTCACTGTTATAGAAGGACCTCACGAAATAAATAACAACAACGTATACAGAAAACAAATCGAACGTAAACACGACGCTATCACTTCGAACGTCACCTCGCGACTGACTCGTGCGGCGTAAATGTAAAACGACGTACGTGCTCGTAGAGCACCAACACCATCCTACGTACCCAATACGCATTCAAAAAACGAACACACTACCGCACATGAATAGCGCTCTCAGCAAAAGTTCACAGCCGTAATAGGGCTACGTGCATTTACGAACACAATCAAATTTACGTGTTCTTCTAGAAGGGGTAGATACGTAGTGCAACACACAATCAAATTTCAATATCGAACACATTCGAATAGACAACTCTCTCTTTCTCTCTCAACGACAGATGGTTCGTGGTCTTTCAGTATTGGTGTGTTTTCAAATATAGTATTGTAGTGTCAGCTGTGTCGAGTGCACTAATACACTTGCAAAGGACAACAGTAGCTTTGGAGCGGCGAACTTGGACGATTCAACTTTTTACGCAGTCCAAGGTGCTTCGTCTCTCTTTAGCGTTGATAATTGATATACTGATCTTAATGAGAGGGAATGAAATGGAAGTAGTGTATATTCCTTTTGAATCCGATTATTATCTACGATCAGCGGTCTTGAAACTGTGGTACAAGTATCCCTGAGGGGACGAACGTTTTCAAGGGGGTACCGCGATAAAATAAACATATTACGATAAAGAGTGTGGGAAGATACTGGCGTTGTAATTTTATATCAATGGACACTAAATTATTATGCTACGACCGTGGGTTGTTGAATTTCTTGCTGTTGGCTTTGAATTTAAAGAAACAATACGATATAATAATTGACTATGTTAACAATGTATAATGTGTATGCATAACTATAAAACTATATGAGAAATAAGTTAGTATAAAAACAATATACAGGATACAACTGTAGATTTAAAATATATATCAATATTCCAATAATAATTGAGACATAGATCACATCACATAAATAAAATTCGATAGAATAAATAGCTCTAGAATCTACGACGTACGTGAACCTCATAGGCATACAAAACTACGGTAAACAAAAAGTTCTCGAATCTTCCTGAATGTTCGTGCTAGTTCGTGATCATTCAAATGATTACAACAAACTATAGTAATTTCTATAAACTTGGTTTAAATATTAACAGAAAAGATACATATGTAGGACAATGTTATAATTATCTTTCTGTATCAGGTTTTTTGCTACTTAATATAGTGAAGACTCAATATAGGAAGAATCTATTCTAAATATTACTTATTCGACCACTACTACAATAAGGACTTTAGTAAATATTTTTTAATGATAACAAGACATGTGTTTCGTCTAAATAAATATTATAAAACCTATTTTTTCCCTACAATTCTTTATACATTATTAATTCAAATTGAGAATAAAAGCACCCTCACAGAAAACGGTTCCATGACAACTGCACACACACTGAAGTGCTTACACTAACACAGAAATTAATTATAGATATTTCATACTGAATTTACGTAATTATAGTATAGGTAGATTTTTATTTCAATGACACTAAGTGAGCACTTCAATGTGTGCGCAGATGTCATGTGAGGACTTGACATGTGTGCAGTTGTCTGGTTAACACAGAAAACACACAAATAATGTACCTACTACACAAATCTTCCACTAGAGTTAGGTGAGTTTAGGTGGATATTTTTAAAAGAATTTAGAGATTTGCACGTTTTACTGTACATTGAATTTGAAATTTGCTGTATTCTCAACACATTAAATAAACAAAAAAAAATGAAAATGCATTTATTGCGTAAACGAACACAAATACCCAAAACACGTCTATTATTTCCAAACACCCAAGATTACCATCAAGTAAAGATATTTTTAATTACTTAAGTATGTAATATCATAAAGGAGATTATTTCCAAAGTTTCTCAACATAAATAAAACAGGTGGCGATGTTAATTAGTATCTTTCTTATTATGTTTGCGGTGCGGTTGTCAAAACGACTTCTCACTTACGCCGAATTCGTATCGGTTTGGAATCTCGACGAGGGTAAAAGCTCCGAGAAAGGCTTCTAGAGCGAGACGGAGCTTAATAGTAGGCTATAATATTAATAATAACAATATGTTTTATAATAAAATAATGGACTAAGAAGGGGAGCGGATGTGTGTCAATGACAATTCGTAAATGGGGGAGATAAAAAGTCTGGTAAGGTTTCTCAGATGCTGATATTATTTTCGATTACACGATAAAATATTAGGTAATTTAATTATGGTTTTGTTATTATAGCTATTGCAGTTAAGTAATCGTTATAAATTTTAAAATGATCACTTAACTATACGTTAGTTTATTTTTTAACTATCTATTATAATATGTTTTTTGTTGAATATATACGTAAAGCTGATATTAATTATTTATGCTTTCACATTGTACATATTTCGTTACTCTAGACAGGTTTCGTTTCATTGACCGAAATACCTCAAAATGCGGGGCTATTTTCAAAATGAACTTATTCCATTATGCCAAAATTTAAAAATTTAAATTTAATTTTGGAAAAGTATGTTTTGTATAAAATAATCGTTTGTAATGCAATCAAGTAGAAAAAAGTAAATTTCATAACATTGGAATACGTGTTATGTGGCTATTTTATACGAAGCATACTTGTCCAAAATCTTCTCCTTTAAACTGTGACTAAGTGGAATAAGTTTACTTTAAAAATGCCCCTCTCATAAATAT
>JAGVSQ010009766.1:0-13376 GCA_022683975.1 Rhyacophila evoluta
ATTCCCCGGATCGTTAGGCGCGCACGCTACCAACAACGCTACCGGGGAGACATATATATTTATAATATACACGGCAAAAACTATCATTATATTAATACGTATGGAAAGATAATACAATGTTGATAAATGTATGGCTGATGAATAAAATGATGATTATAAATTTAAGATTCTTGGATTTAATAGCGTAATTAAGCAATAATTAGTCCATTAAAATAGTACGTGCCATTATCACCTACGTTTAATTAGTACATGTAGATTATCGTTTGACTTCGAAGATCCTATTTTAGAAAGTAAGTTCTGTTCACTAACGAATGAATTGCAAAAATGCCGAAAGTTTTTTATACAAAAAAAATCAGTCAAATAATTATCGACAATATCGAAAAATTCACTATCCATATGTATGTTGATATTATAGTTTTGAGTAATTTTTTTTCTATGACCCGAAAAAATATTGACTAGGTATAGTATAAATTTTATTTTGTACAGAGACATCGACGATCGGCAAAGAGTGAAAATTTGCATATTTGATAATCAACAATATATTTTTCGTACTGTTTTGAGTTAACTGTTCCAATTTATATGTCCAACAGCAACAAAAATTTCCCATTATTTTGTACTTTTAAAAACTAAGTGAACCATAAGCTGTATTTATATACATTACTAATATCTACTACGTATGCTTTAATCTTACAAACTTTCAGAATATTGAATACAATATAAGTATATGGATACTTTGACAAAAGCAATTGTGTTTATTGATGCCTTACCTAACCCCATTATATGATATAATTTTCTATTCGTTTTGTTGAAAATTTTGCTAAATAAACTGAAGATTCTAAATGAATTAATTGCGTTTACGTGTAGTTACTAAGAAAAAAAAAATATTGTATCTCAGAAAGATATTTTTCTCTAATAATGATTCATTTAATTCATCTAAAAACGAATGAAGAATGTTCGTATATACTAATAATTTTACATTAAATATGTAAATCGTTAAAGACAGAAGTTATTTTTATTTGATAAATGTTACGAAGGCAAAGATACACGTGTGTTATATATCATATATGTTTCGTATTACCTAATATATACAAGTATGCAATTGATATTTGTACGATATTTATCATGCATTTTGACATGTAAATTAATATATCGCTTGTGTCTACATAGAAATATTTGAATTTAACTCAAAAATACTTGTATATGTAAAATCAATTATTGGAGTTAGAATTTATTTGGTTAAATCAATTTTACAATGGCATATAATCAAATTAAATTATGATTATTCTGATTAATCCACACATAACGCTATAATTAAATACAAGTATATGCCTATTATGTCTACTCCATAAAAAAACTATAAGTTTAACGTATACAATATATCTATATATATATGGAAAATAAATTTAGAGTTAATTGATCAAATATATGAATACATTGTTGGATTGGCATTTTAATGCAAAGTCATATTTTCATTTTTATTCTTAACAAGTTTCAGTTCATATTAATCTAAAATGTCGTTGTGTTTTAATGATGTTCAAAATGTTGTAAATTTAATTGCATTGAAAAACTTGAAAATGATAATTTTGTTTTTAATGTATTTCATAATTGTAATATATACTGCTTAGCAATTTTATTCGGCAATAATATTTGCTGGCAAACTTTGTTCTATGTGATTTATTCTCATAAAGTTATGGACATGTAAGTGAAATCTATTATTTATCAATTTTAATGTAACTGTATGTAGTTCACGATTGCATAAAATTCAAAATGAATGTTAGAATATATGCGAGTATTACATATATAATAAGAACAACTTGAAATGGTGATTCAAGGGTTAAGTAGATTGAGATGTTGGTATGTCCAAAAGAGGAAAGGTTTAACAATTCGATAAATAGCAGCAATTGAATAAAACATTATCGTTCTTTATGTATGATAATATTTCGAATGGTTAGTAATGTGACATGTCCCGTTTTCATGCAAATACTTTATGGAGGTAGACATATTTTGCCTTGAATCAAGTCAATAAATAAGATATTATAAACACAGCAGCCATATTAGTAATAGTTAAGCTTGTATAATTGAATATGTGAACAGTGAATAAGGCAAAAATTGAATATTAAGGTTGTCTGACAATACGCAAAATATACTTCAAATAAGTTTATCAAAACCCATCTTCTGGCATATTAATTTCATTAAAATTAATGTGTAAAATTTCATGGTAATATTTCACTTTACTGATATTTTTACGAGTTTAAATAATTTCCAACGATTTCCCAATGGATGGTGCTATATTTTTAGGCATAAAAAAGAATAGATGCCTGAATTGTATATTGAAAGGTGGCGTCTTAAGTATGTTTAAAAAAATTATTAGTATATCCATTACAAAAAAAAAGACACGCAATATCATCCAAAAGAAATGGAAATCATGGGAAAAGGAAAATTACCGCAAAATAAGTAAATAAATCACCAAAAGTTTTTTTATTATATATGTGTTGTAAATTTCACAAATTATAATATTGAATCAAACAGAGTGTTTACAGCATAGAATAATAATAAAGAGAAAAAAATTATATTTGAAATATATTAGAAGAAAATCAATTAAAGATAACAAGTGATACAATTTACACATAAATACATATAATGTAAAGAGAGAAATGTTCAAGTTAAGTGGTTGATATAGCTATAACAACTGTATACTTGCTAAAACAATGTTGTCCTTAGTAATAAGGAAGTGTCAATGTATGAAAAAAGTGACTTAAGTGCCATATTTGTATTTATAAGTAAGTATCATTTGACCATTAAAAAGCAAAAAAAAGTTTCATCGTCAATAATTTGATTACGATAAAATATGCCGTTTCACACATTTAATATTCTTGTTTCAACCACATTTCAAGTACGATATTATATGGTTCTGTCATTTGTTAGTCGTTAAAATAATAACGAATAAAATCTTTTTCTTCGGTAATTGATAAATCGTAATTTTACAACGTTTTGACCGGAAAACTAAAACATTGGAAATTAAAATTAATTTTAATATAATTTGCACGCGTCTATAAAGTTTATTTCATATGTAAACTATTTCAAATGATACGCTCGATTTTTGTAGAGGAAAGTGGACAATGAAACAAAACATTAATATCAAATTTGGTTATTGAAAATATTGGTTATTTATTACTTAAAATGATACAACCTGGGAAAGTCGTAAAGAGAGCTTTGAAGAATTTTCCCAAGCTTTTCAGCATAAAAATACGAAATCTTTTAGTGTTGGGTACGTTACGTAAAATTTATTTGATTTCAAAATGAATGTCAGATTAATCAATAAAAGTATCACTTTCTTGTAGTGGTGTTAGAATTTCTTGTAAATAATTGAAGTATTTTGAGATAAATATATAGAGCAATGTCTAACTTGTAAGTGCTCGAAGGTAAATGTACTTACTCGTTTTGACATGAGTCAGATATTTAAGCCACCCGCATCGTTCTTACGCCAGGTGACTTTTTCAAAACCATTTATCAATATAATTTATTTAATTAAACAACAGCATGAACAAGGGCTGGGGCGTGGGTGCCCACATGTTTTATTGCGCAAGCTTGGCACCGCTGGTCGAATGACATTCTGATAACGAACTGCCGACTGCCGTGATAACCGGTCAATGAGAGAGATATTTAGGCATGTGCTATAAAATGGAAATCCGAACACAATTGACAAATTAAACATACGAATTAAAATTAAGCTTTCATTTGTTCTTTCAATATGTATTTTTTTATGCGTTGCATATATATACAGACAACACGGAGCATATCCGGGATAGTAAATAAGTCACCCGAAAATTTATTTTTTGATCGACGATTTCTCCGCAAAATTTCATCAATCGAAAGCGGTAGGTATGAGACTCTGTCAAAGAATAATTAATTATAAGGCATGTGTTTAATCTGATTCCAGTACTGTTTCCTGAAATTATTATTAAATTTCAGCTTTAAAACCAAATCGAATGGTATAAGTTAGTGTAGTGTCTCCCTGGTAACGTAGTTGGTAGCGTTTGCGTCTATGTATCCGGCGAATTCAGGTTAAATTCGGAAAATGAAATGAAAATATATCATGTTTAGAAAATATAGTCACGATAATGTAAGTACTTAGTAGTATAATGAAAATTGAAATGGCATAATCGACAAGCATTCCGAAATTAATTATATTATATCAG
Organism: Rhyacophila evoluta; assembly: GCA_022683975.1. Taxonomy (NCBI): domain Eukaryota; kingdom Metazoa; phylum Arthropoda; class Insecta; order Trichoptera; family Rhyacophilidae; genus Rhyacophila; species Rhyacophila evoluta. Next base: position 4,200 of record JAGVSQ010009766.1, read on the forward strand.
ACCCATCGACTATCGAGACTGTTTTTACAAGAGATAATTTTAGAGCGTATAAAGAATTCGAAGCTTCTGACAGCAACCATGTCTTCTTTCCGAAAGCTCGGTTTCATGCAAAGGTTTTGTCAGAATAGGAAACTTAATCAATCTTGTAAAAATTACTTGTTTCGGAAAATCTTCATGGGACACGATAGTATACGTTGGCATAATGTGTGATGACTTTGCAGGTATGTAAGGAATGTAAGAATACATATTTTTCGTAGTTTTTGAGTGTGTTCGCATGATTTTATAAAAAAACATTTATTATGAAGTTGTATTGCCCTGAAAAATGGACAAAGTTCAATGATAAATGATTCTCTGATACGTGTTCAAAACCGGAATTCGTAGGTACATGGCGGCATGCTGTGATACACTAAGTGTACGAAATAGACTGACAAATTTTGCAAACGGCTGGAGATTAGTCATACGCATAGGGGATTAATGGAACAAACACATTTACTTGTATCAATTTACAACTAATGAACACTAACAAAATGATACTTCGCACTATCGAAAGTACTTATTTCTAAGCTTCAATTTTATTATTTGATATTTGTAAACTTGTGATTACAAACCCGGAGTTTTCTCCTAATGAATAGTATGGCAATGAAATTATGTTGTATCAATATGCTCTAAGATAAAATATTCCCATGAATTATATTATTAATGAATCAATTACAATATTTTATATCATCTTATACTTCGTTTAAACGATAAAATTATTATTATCTGGCTAAGATGATTTCGAAGATTGAATTTGTGTTCTGTGCTAAAAAAAAACATTTAATGATAACACTAAAAAAATGTATTACCGCCTAATGATCAGAAAGACGTCTTTCATTTTAAACAAGTATTACAGTGGTAGAAGACATTAAGCTTTCTTTATTAATATGCAAGGGGTTAAATCACATCCCCTAAAAAAACTTATTATAGACGGGATGAACGATAACGATGTTAGAGAAAATTGTGTTATAAATAATATTACACTCATCTAAAATAAGGAAATAGATATGAGAAAATGTGCATATTTAACTAATATATTAAATTGAACGTGTACTCATGTACGATTTTAATTAAAACATATATTCTGGTCACTGCATTAATGATTAACTAGTGTCGTTATGTTCTGATTGTGGTTTCGCCACATTTCGTCGTCGAACGCGTGTCTACACGTCGAAAGACCATGCCGTGTGTATTTCTCAAATTCATACTATGGCACTATTGCAATTAACGCAGCATATCGATGACTGTCTCGAGATATTGCGAACAACTTTTCGTACTTGCATTGGCAAGTAAAAGCGATCTAGTTGATAAGGAGATGAAAGATAAATTGATGTATGATTTAATAAGTGAATAACAAGAATCAAAGATACATATTCAATGACGATAATCAACTATCTTATTGAAATGGCGAATGTAAATAAATCAATAGGAAATATAGATATTTGTTTTTAATGTATAAAAAATTGTTGTTTTTGCGGTTTTCTTGAGATGACTTTGGACTGTTCGGTGCTGGGGCGATTGCGGATTCAAATTCTACAATGTTGGATTTTAAAAAAACATAAATAAAAAAAATGTGTTATGTCTTGTAAAGACGTGTAGTTCTTGCGAAAGCAAAATGCATGAAACTATTGTTATAATTAACGATCATTGTTTTTAACAATACCGTCACACGCTACCATTCACGTTATGAAGGACCGTTGTGGCGTTAAACGCTTTCAGTACTGGCGTAGAGCCTCCCGTACAAATCGCAAAACGCGAAAATAAAATCGTTAAAATAATAAGTGTTTGGATTTAAAAAAAAAGCTAATGAAACTGTAGCTGACATTTAAATATGTAATTGTTTTATTTTTGAGCATACGGTCGTCAGGGTGGAGATGCCATTTTCAAAATTCTCTGTCATCCATTAATCGCCTTGAATCCTCCCAGAGTTAGTCATTATATTTTAATTATACTGACTATCTGCGGATGATAACCGATACCAGTATCCCACCGATAAAAAGAATACACATATTTTCCGGAAGCATCTTCAGTACGTATCTTATCCATCCACAGCGCCGCTGTTTGAGTTTTAATGTGACATAGGTAGTATTACGTATTCAGGTTAGGTCTACATTTTTTGACTAAGCTACTCAACAAACGAATTTCGCGGGTGGTAAAGATGCTCAACTGAAAATCTCTAATCAAAAACAGATTCGATTTGTATTATTAGAATGATTGTGGTGATGTGATGTAAAGGGATGCATGTAGGGTATTATACTGAAAGAAGTCAAAAACTCAATGCATACATGTCTCCCAAATAGCCAAGAGGTTAGTTAGCATGCGCATTTTAGAGCCGAAGTTTACGGGATTGATTCTCATAGCTGGTGGATTTGAAAATCTAAAAATGTAAAGCTAGATGCCGATTGAGATGAACAAGACATATTTTTATATTGCGGAAATCCATAAAATACATTTTTTTACATTTCAATCACTTTCACACTGTAGATTCACATGCTTCAATTTCGGAGCGGACGTAGTAAAAAAAAGTTATTTGTGTGATTATCATATGCCATCTGGAGTGAGATAGAGTGTCCGGTTGATTTCATTTAGAAAGTGTGCGGAACATTAGGGTTGGAATGAGTTAAAAGTTCTCAAACAACTTAATGTAAAAGTTACTGTTAGTTGCAATAATAATTTGATATTTTACGACAATACACAGTGAAATGCGGCAATTCATTGGGTGCGTTGGCGGCCGGGTACAAATAAAATAATGGCCAACCAGTCAGGTGGTTTATTACTTATTGCTATCTTTGTAATTGATGTGTCGGAGTGAATGCAAGAGACTCAGTTTAATACATTACACGAAAACAATTGCACATTGACGGCAACAAGATTTCATAATGCTATACACTTTGTAAGTAATACGGTGTTTAATATTTACACATTGGTTCAATAAATTTTAAGAACCAGTCGCTAAATATAAAAATACACGCAGAAGAAAAAGGATGTATTCCAAACTTGCTACCAGATAACAATGAAAGATATTACCGATTTTGCATAATTTTCAAAACAATGTAGAATATTTTTATTCATTAAAATCCGCTAAGAAACGGCTTAGGAAAATTGGTGTATAATAATGTATATATATATTTAATATTTTTGAAAAAATAATCTATGAAGATATGTCTTTACATTGCGAAGATCCATATACTTTACTTTTGGGGAGAATATCTTCACGCTCGCATATACGCTCCATTTTTGAAGTGAAAATGGTGAAAAAATCGACAATATAAAGAATACAATAGTAGGCAAAATTATGTATCAGTAAAATGTTCCCTTAGTAGCTCAGAGATAATTATGTGGGCATCGAAGTCTGAGAATATGGCTTCGAATCCCACAGCTATTGAATTTAAAAAAATCTAAAATGCAAGTCTGTACATCTATTGAGTTAAGCAATTGGGCGACAACTTATTGTTGTGAAAATATCTCACAAAACAAATCTTCATACTACGGAGATCCATATACTCCATCTTGGATGAGCACCTTTACATTTTAAAGATTTATAGTCTTCACTTTTGGGGTGGAATATGTCAAAAATACAAAAAACTGCTTCGGGCGAAATCACCAGTTTTTACCGTGTAAGTCTTTAATGACAAAAATAAATGAAGACTATTAATTTTTGCTTTATTTAATGATATTAAAATTTTCAAGATTTAACGATTGTGTAATGGAAAATTTTGTAAAACAAATTGGTACCGCTTTTGTGACACTAGAGTTTTTGAACATGCGGGGTACTCGATACCGATTTTAAAGATACTTTTATGCGAGCTTTAATTCTGTAAGCAACATTAATATTGATGTAAATAACTACATTAGATATTTTTATTATTTATTTCTATTGAATTCAATTGTGTGACATCCTTTCTGTTTTAAATGTTAAATAAATATAATTCAAAGCTCGCAAGTTAAATGTACGCGTTGCTCTGTTAATGAAAGATGTTGTTTTAAATTACTTCATCCCCGTATGTTGTCCTATTATCGTATAACATAATTGAAATAAAGCCACGTCGCAAATTATAATGTATGAATAAATAATAGATCGAAGATAAAAACTGGACTCGTGTCATGTTAAAGAAACTTACACTTAACATGTTAAATATAATGTCCTCAACAGAGAGAGTTATGAACCATTCGCTTGAGAGCTATAATTTGGATCCAGAAATGTTAAAATTATTTAAATATTTATTGTTGATAATATTCGGTTGCATTGAAATTATGACTGTTAAAAGACGGACGCGGTTTTGGGTTTTTTTATAGTCATAAATTAGTAATACTGGCCAATAAATCAAATTACGATCGACGTTTAAGCGAATAAAAAGAAGCGAGTAACATATTGTAATGTAAGAATGATGTGAAAAAACTAAGGATAATAAATTGATATAAAATTAGTATTTGATGTAAAATATTCCGTTTTTTGTGTAATTTAATTAATTGATGTTCTACGAAACAGGTGAAGCGCAATGATGCATATGTTTAATGTTGTAAAAAATCTTACACGGATGCAGTAGTTGATTTAATGGCAATATATTTTTATATTGTTAATAATACTAAACATAATTAATTAAACCTGTTCAAAAGTGTGTAAATAAAGTAACACGATTTTGTAAAATCACTTCCCCATAACTTAGTTTTATATATATTGTAATAACTAGTCCTTAAATAAAGCTACCAATTCCAGTAATTTATTTGGCTTGATGGCCAAGAATAAAAGCGTGCTTCGGAACCGGAAGTCGCAGTTGATGTATTGTTGATTCAATAAGTTTATTTATTGTTAACTACAAATTCAAGTAAAAAATATATCCAAATGGAATAAACGTTATAATGGAATTTGTGAAAACAGCGTTTGTTGGCGATGTTATATTCAAAATCAGTATTGGTATATAATCTACATTTAGAATTTCGATGATAAGTATGAACTGATCCCATATTAACTGGATAGCAACTTTCAGAAAATACACTGCACAAAAATCTGTTAAAATATGTATGTATACTTGGGATGGAAATTTTTTTTGATTAAAATAACGTTTTTTTGTACAATGCCTGCCCCGAAATTGAAGCCTATGGATCTTCAAAGTGTGACGTTCCCTTCGAAAATGGAGAATATGAATTTTCGTAATGTGAAGATATGTTTTTGACAGATTATTTTTAACGAGAATTGGTTGTCAGACAATTACTCAATCGACAACCAGTCCTGCATTTTCAATTTTTTAAAATCCAGAATACATAGGAATTAAATTCGCATTCCTCAGATGCGAGATGCGCACGCTGACATCTACGCTACAGAGGAGACTGCAAAAATAATATCTGTAAATATGTTTGCGTCGATTACATGCATTCGTTGTCTTTATGATTTATATTCTTGTTTCTGTAAGAAGTAATAATAGTAAAAAAGTAAATAAATTTTATATTTCGAAGAGCTTTAAATAGGCACGCAGGTCAGATATATTGCAGCCCTTTCTATAATGCGTTTGTATGTACGGGCAGTGTAGGAAGCTTTTCAGGCTCCGGATCTAGTTTGACGACTTTATAGTGTTTCCTTTGATATTATTCCAATAACATTAGCGTAGGACGAAGAACTCACCTGCTGAACGAGTGAGTAGAGATTGCTATGTCTTGCCTATACTATAGTATTTATCCACTACGACTTGTGCAATTCATTCTTCAATCAATGAAAGGTGACACTTATCTATCTACATATATTTTCAGGTATTTACAACATATCAACTGCGTGCTCATTTTCAGATATCGCAAAAATTATATAAAAATATGAATAATTTTGCTGGTTTCTTTTTGACTTTATTTGTTTATAGTTGTAAAAGTCACAAATCATTAATTTAACACAAAATGTAAAAAATAAATTAGTAACTATTAAAATATGTATGCAATATACATACTAATTATATAAATGGATGAATTAAATATTCTACTGAAATTATTGATAGGTATTTTATTAGATGGTTTTGATGTAAAATAAATGTTGAGAAAGCTAATAAACCTTTGGAATTTTAAAAACTTATCATTATTAAAACGTTGTAAGCTAAAATTTTATCAACTAAATGATAATTCAGTATGCAAAATCAATAGGTATCATGAGAATTAGAAGAGAATATAATAAATAATTGAACTGATGAAAAAGTCTAAACAGCAATAAAAGACAGTAATTTAATCAACTATTATTTATTAGACAGAGATTATGTTTTAGCTACAGATAAACTGTTACTTAAAATATAGTTTAGATCGACCTTAACCGATAAACAAATGATACATATATGGATATATTATATGATTGCAAGTATTGGCGTCATTGCTGTTTGGTAAGATATGATTTTAAATTTATATACACTCAAATGAATATTGATTACTTAATGTATTGATATGGGCAAATAAATATTGATTATTTAATGGTATTATTGTATACATACGTTATGAATGTTTTACTAAGAATTATATTCGGTTTTTTATAGTTTATACTAGTCTCTATTTAAGCTTTTAACATTTTGAAATAAATAAAATAAACTTTTTATTAATCCAAAATTAAGCGTATAATATGTACATCATAAAACAATATCATGGGCATAATCAATACCGAAGCTCTGTGGTTAGTCAACCCGTTTAGCGCCGCAGGGAGAGGCGTATGTAAAATATATCCTAAGAATAAAATATAATATAAACAATGGTTCGAACCAGACGCCTTGGCGTGAAGACGAAATTAATTGTCTATACAAAAACAGTCTTTTGAGTTATGTTCAACAAAAAATGGGAAGACAATTATTTCAAACTTATTTCTGTACGAAATACTTTTGGAAATTTACTTAATAGACGTAAGATCAAAATAGAGATAGATCATATCGATTAATTATGTATCTATTCAACGTAGCGTTAATAACGAAGTCACAACTGAGCACATATTTATATTTCGTACGCTTTATTTGAAGGAAAATTTCAAAAAAAGTGCATCTTAAATTAACTTATATGTATTATAATAACACGCGCGAGCTTCAAAGTTGACGATCAAAGGTTATTATGTTTTTTTTTAATTCAACGATGCAGGCTTAGATAGTTAATAAGTAGAGCGAAATAATATGTTTCCATAAATCTTCATGTTTTACAGATCTATATCATCTGTGATTCTGTGAAACACTCATATATATATATTCTGTAATGATGTATCGGAGAATACGATCTGGTGTTACGGGTCTGTTCCGTCATACAATTCTGATATGTATGGTTAATTATATAATGAGAGTAGCTTTGATGGGCAAGAGGATATAAGTTAATAAATTTGGGCTAAATGACACGGTGCGTGATCAGATTAGTCAGCTGTTTAGTTAAAATGGTGTTGAGGAGAACCGAAAAGATTGATTACGGTGAACGAACCAAACTGATAATATATATTAGTATAACGCATTTGCCGCTTCTTAAGTATTTTCTCATTGAGGCTTAGTTCTAGTAAAGTTTATCGGAAAACGAATCACGCACATTCCTGTCTTTGTTTTAAGATTTTAAGACTATTTATGGGATACTCCCAGACACTTTTAGTCATTACACAGCGTATTTCCAAGATGACGAATTCGGGTACATAATGATGCTGTAGAAGAACCAATTCGTTCCTTAAGTAGATTTGTAATGTGAAATATAAATAATAATAATTTTTAAATGACCACTATGAACTGTAAAAGCACATGTTTATTAGTTCAAATATTCGAGAAAAGTTTATGTATGATTATTATATGAAATGGAAAATGCTATCTATCCTCGTAGTCTCAAATTATTGATGTTCGTTCGTATAAGCGAACTGGCACGTTCAAAATTATTGTAAGTTAAGATTTTTCTAAAAAAATATTCTTATTTTTGAAATATTTTGAAGTAAAGATATATATTTTTTTCATCTATGCCCGCAAAATGTCTGGCCTGTTGATTGGGTAATTTTAAACTTTAACTTATTACGTGAAAAGACCGAAATAATGTTAATTGTATACGCCGATATTGTAATGGGATAACTACGAACCTTTAAAGATGCAGTGTTTTTGGCAGTTTAACTGTAATTTTGTTAATTCAAAATAAAAGCAACTCAAGCACAATGAAATTATAATTATATCAAAACAAATATTTGAAAAATACCTTTTGCATTGACGGATATGAATATATGAATAATTAAACAGATCATCTGATGAGCTAATAAAAGTAACAGGCAAATGGATGCCACAGATATGGAGGTATATATGATAATTTATTGATATTTTTATGATATGAATCTGCGGTTGGTAAATCAATTCCTGTAAGTAGTTTACGATTTATGATTCAATAACATTCTCTCTGTAACTCTCATAAAAATACCTTCCTATTTATAAACGAATAGTATATAGCACTATTTGAAATAGACAGTCGATTATTTGCAATAAATTTAAGTACAGGAACACAATGGCGTAATACAAAGTTTGTCAAAGCTAGCGAAATATTAGATTGGCATAATTTAGTAAAATTTTAGCGTATTATATTAATATTAAATACATTATTTTAGTTTGTGTTTATAATGCAAAATTCAGTATTAAAAAAATGAAAAATAAACTTTTTTCAATTTTCAAATGCAGATATAAATGAATCTTTTCCAAGTCGAAGATAGTGTAATGTAGTCGTCTTATGATAAAATATGAAATGGTACGTCTCATATGTACACTGATCTTTCTATAGTTTTGTATGCAAAATGGGTAAACTTTATTAGTGTGACTATTTTGAAGGATAGCAGATATCCAACCACTTAAAAAGCTTTTGAACATACTACAAAGCTACGTAGATAGACTACGAATAAATTCAGCTGAACTGATTTTTTTTATTAGTATAATGTTAAGAGACTTATGATACATGAATTGGTCTAGTAACACATTACCAAAAGTGAAATTGTAATAACGGCATGAATGTGAAATCGTGTTGCGTAAAATTATACTAAAATCATAGTAATAAAAAAATCTGTCAAGCTAATTTTTTTTTTTTTTAAACCATGTTCGCTCCCAAACTGGAGCCTATGGATCTACATAGTATGAAGATACCCACTCCGAGTGGAGTATATGGATCTCCGTAATGTGAAGACGTTTTGACAGTTTA
>JAGVSQ010009767.1:0-13376 GCA_022683975.1 Rhyacophila evoluta
ATGGTGCTTGATGGAAATTGGTTTTAAATTCTAAATTATTTAAAACTGGTAAACTCCCATATGTGAGATAACTGTTAGCGACCCGGGTTTCGCCTTTCGGAATCTTCAGGCTACATTATATAAGGGCATAAAGCAAACATATAACATACTTACTGCTAGTTTGCTAGTTTGCTCACTGCCCACAAATATTGTAGCCTGAAGATGCCGAAAGGCAAAGCCCGGGTCGCTAACAGTGATGTCACATATGAGAGTTTACCAGTTTTAAACAATTTAGAATTTTGAATATATTATGTTATATAGAAAAGGCAATAGATTCCCAATAATTGTGTCATTGTGTGTGTGAAATCCATCCGCTTTATATTCGACACGGAAATGGTAAGATGTATAACCTATTACTTAAATATAATATTTATATATTATACTATTGTAGACAGTGCCCTCTCTTCAATATAATATGACATTGGCCCCAGCGGCACCAAACATACTTGGTTTCACTTTCATAGGCAATTAAGATAACCGACCCCCAATGCCTTACCGCTATGAATCCTCGTAAACATATTGAGATATACATTTATGCATATTCTATTTTTTGCACCAGAACGTGTGATTAACCTTTCGTTGCTTACTATATCGATTCAGACACAAAAAAAAAATACATTAAAATTACTCGATGAAAGTACACATAATAATTATTACCGTGTTCTTGCTTCTAAACATGCAAACGTTTTTTTTTCTATTCCATAAGCCTACACAATGACAGACTATTGCTTCACCGGTAGGTTCAAATACAATACGTCATTGACCTTCGGGATAACATCATACTTTAAATGACATTTCGATATTGACGTGAAGCCGATGTCCGATTCGTGTGAAAATTGATAGGCTATAAATAGATACAAGTAAAATATCAACCTACACTTAAACGTCTTTAACATCGATCAATGATAGAAAGCTATTGTCTTTGGTAACAGAATGATATATCGAAACAATTTTGTGGCACCTATGACTATTTAAAAGTTTTTTTTCATACATCAGGAAGAGTTTTTTCTAGTCTACCGTAATCAAGTCTGACGTAATTGCTGCTGAGACAATTTTGCGCATACGCATGCCCGTACGATATACCCTGCAAAGGCGTCTCCAGACGATGACCCGAAGCATTTTATTAGTTTATGTATAATTTTATGATAAGGCCACACATCCTAGAAAAAAACCTGATAATGTAATAGATACCAAACATTCCAAAAACATAGAAAAACGTATATCAATTGGAATGTATGAACTGTTGATCCATGCATGTCTGATTTTTGAACAAAGCTATTAAAAAATCCGACCGAACTTAATTCTTCTATTTTATATTTATTATAACAAACAACTTCTATTGTTGATTTTTTCTACTACTACGATAAAATAATTGAGCGTATTCTGTTATTGTTGGGGCTCCGCTTATGTCTGCGGATGCCTTCTTGCACGGTTCCGAAAATTGCCATGAACTTCTTCTCGAATCGGATAATGGTCTTCTCATTATTTCAACGAGTCTATTCACCGTCTATGATAATAAAAGTGCCAATAATTTATTAGCCATTTATTATAGTTAAAATTGGTGAAGACATCCGTAAATTCATATGATAAAACGAAACCATGTTGGATATAAACATTGACTATATATATTATATATACGATATTTTTACAAATTAATATACAATAGATTTTACTGGATAACAATGCGTAAATAATAACAATAAATAATAATAACACCTGAAAATTATGAAAAAACTAGTTTAAAATTTGTTTAAGGAGTAGTAAAGAAACGTTTTTAGTTACCACGTCTTTATGGTTAAAGTTTAAATAATATTATATTATTCAATTTGTACAATGATTTTAAAATTCATTAAACAGTTTATTTGTACTAAATATTCAAATAATGATCAAAAAGTCTAGACATATAAAATTTACATATAAGTATCTCGATAAAGCACCGTTAACAGATAACTGATACAAGGGTCTAAGTTAATTGTTACGAGAAGGAGAATTCTTCAGTACTCATAAACTTTAAAGTTTAAAGCATAGAGCCTCCGCAAAAAGCTTAAGTATAATAAGTGTCCCACCGGTTAGTATTTGCGAATCACTGTATTAAAATAGCAAACTAAGTATTTGCCGCACATCGAAGTACACGTATTTACGAATGTTTAAAATAGGCCCTTTATTGCCACTGCAATTATCGCCTTCGAGATGTCGTTGGCGAATATTATCACCAACTTATAAAGCCGTCCGACGCATAATTCCGCCATCTATTTCGTTCGATGTGGATGAATTAATTAACACGAATCGCACTGATTGCATTCTGTGCATCTTTCTACATCCTATTATCGTCGTGTCGATGAGATAAGCAAAATTATCGCGAAGTGACCAGTGATATTGCGGCCCCTCCCTCGCCGCTCGGAGATGCCTCAAAAAAAAATCTATACATATAAATACCGGCGAGGAGCATCTTCGCAATGCATTAGCGATTTACCCGTTTCATGTTATAGTGAGGCGTTTTGTTTTCCAATCGATTCGAATCAAGTGCTTGATCGTCCGATCCCCAGTTTGCGGTTAATTGATTATAATTTTGTGAGACGAAGCCGTGAGGATGATCTCCGTCTTTACTGCCGCCTTGGCCGTGAGTATTTACAATCCAAACACATAAATTACTCACCTGTCAGAGTATATTAGATTTAATGTAATTAACAACTTTATGTTAAACGAGATATTACATCAGTCCGCATTCCGATGCTTATATATCAATCAATAACATAGTTACGAGCGGTCTACGAGTGAGTTAAACGTAAACATATTAATTTTTGCATTTTTATTAAATCCGTATGACATCTAGCCATCGCAAATCTATTTTTAACAATATGATCGCAATCTATAACAATATAGACGAAAAAAAATAATACTATCGATTGCATTAGACATATGTTAAAAATATATATAATTTTTTTCATGACTAAAATGTCGTCCCGCAGATACACCTATAAATCACACCATCATAAGTCCGATAGTCAGTCTTGATAATGCCGTAACCGAAGTATCTATTGACAAAACTTTTAAACTTATAGATCCATAAATTAATTAATTCAATTGAAAATTATATTCTCTTTTTTATTGCAATATTTTTGCTCAATTTTTTAAAAATTAACCCCTTCCTTTGAAACCTGAAATTTATTATTTCATGATGATAATGTTGTTACACAGTATTAGCACAATTTATCACATAGACGTTCATATGCGCATTGCAGCTATTTTACGTGTTTATTTTTCAATGATTTGAACGCACTGGCTAATTTAAATTGTAAGCATAATTAGAATATTTGATTCCAATACTAAAGCATTGTGTGCTGTCTCAATATCATTGCGGCTGCCATATCATAAATAATTCTCTCAAGGATAGACGAATTAAATTAACAATATGCTGCTCGATTAAATATTTTTTCATCCGCCGAACTAGATGGTACATTAGCATTATTTTTATTGTGAAAATTTCCTATCAAGAAAACTATCGGCTTAATATGTTTATAATAATTTCGTATCCCGACAGATACATTAATTGATAAGATACGTCCATTTTTATGAGTTTCAATAAATGAATCAATTATAAACAAATTAAAAACTTGACCTTACATTTAATACTCTCCGTACTTATTTAGCCCTGTTTGAATTTTAATACAGCATCTTGAGATGTTAAAGGATTTGATGTTTCAAGTTACGTCATATTTTAATTTTACTAATTAATATTTGTTTTACGTCTTCGACTTAATAATTAAAATTATAATTTACTCACGAGCATGACACATTACATTCCCACAATAATCTTGAAGAGATATAATATTATATATAAAAAAAATATTATATTTTTATCCGTATACAATATTTATTTTCAAAACGAAATTTAATCACGTAGAAATCAAATTTTTGAATTACTTCACTCGTTAAAATTAATATGCAAACAAAAACGTAAAACTCGGTACTTACACACGACAACGTTAAAAATAAGACGAAAAATATTGAACGATGAAAAACTTTTGATTATTATTGAGATGTATAATGCTATATAAAATAATAACGTTTTCCGCTATTTTATCCATATCGTCTCAATACCCATTATGGAACATAATATACCGAGGCATAACGAGTGAATGCATTAGTTTACGATTACACCAGAGGACTAGAGTATGGTGTTATTATTATTTTGTTTTTACATTTATAACGACCAAATCTCGATGACAATTTATCTAAAGGGGGCTTCACACTCTCATGTAAACTTGTGCAAGTTTACGTAAAAATACGCTAAAGAATTTACGATAGTATAACACTGTTGATTCATTGTTTCCGTTTTACGAACATCACAAGGAGAGTGATGAAGCGGAAAAAAAAGACTGCATTCAGTTCAGACTTTGACTCTCTAACATTAATTAGAATCACTAATTATTGATTGAATAAGTTTACTATCATTTTCTTATCGTATAATATTTTCATTGCCATTGTTTTTTTAAATAATGAAACTGTATGCACGACTATTTTAATCTCGTTTTGTAAAATAAACAATTAATTTTAAAAACACAGTGCATTTTATTGATCAAATCGAGCATGTTAATATGAAGCAATTATAATAATTGAAGTATCACATTATATCATTTTATGTCGGTAGGTGGCCGGTCTTATAATTTATATAAGAAATACACGTAGGATAACCTAAAATTTGTAAATATTTCGTTTTCAGGAAATAAAATGGTCACACACAAAATATTGCACATGTATACCTGAGCGTGTGTAGCCTCCTTAATAAATATAATAATAATATGATATTAAAGTTGTTTAAATAATTTTATTTCAAAGCCGATTCTAACGGTTCTTCTGACTACCAATTCATTCGTATATAATCCAAGGATTCTTTGATCAGTAAGTTGATATTTGGTTTTTGGTAATTTAAATAACTGGTTATAAAATATAATTTCAATAACGACAAATATAACAGTAAAGGTAATGGAATTAAATATTCATAACGATGTTTTTATAATGTATTAAAATTCTCTGGATGAATGTCACTCACTACCCATCAACAATGGTAAAGATCAGAAATATATGAAATATATAATAAAAAATATGAGCTGTTTTTTATTCCTAAATGCGGAACTAACCTGCCAGTAAAAATTGCAATGCGGAGAGCAATGGCGATATTTAACGAAATTCTTTCGGTTATTGATAACGTCCACTTGTGTTAGAATGAGTTTAAATGGATTCTATTGCATACATTTTTAGAATACGTTTTTCTAAAGTTCTTAGTTTAGAAACTATTTTTTGCCTATATAATTTTCTAATTTATTTTTATTGTTTGCTGTTACATATACAATATTGATTTCACCTACTTATATAGGTTATTTTTTAAATATAATAATATTTTTTTTATATTCGTGTTATAAATGCTTTTAACCAATAATTTGTAATGTTTTAAAAAAAATAATTAAAGTCAATAATCCAATAGACACACTATTATTTATACATAATCACTTTATAGATAAAATTACATTTTTATTTTTGGAGTATTTTATCTTTTTCGACAAACGTTTTAACATTTACGTATAAAAAATGTTTTTGGAAAATGATAATTACAATTTAATTTTTAATTTTGCACTTTTTTGCCTTCCACAACTAAGTGCCAAACCGTTTTTAATATCAACTGTGAGCTTAATATTTAGACAATTCTAATATCCCATCTAATATATTGCCTTGGTCAAAAACTGGCAAGAGCTTCGTTTTATTAATTACATACTATATTATGTATTCTTTATTACAACTTCGTTGAACGAACAGAACCGGTTTAGTAAATGTAATAAAACCTGGATATTTTATTTAATTACGTTATTCGTTATTGTCGTACATATTATCGTAACTACTGTTTATCATAATATCAACCAATGCATCGAAATATATTACGTTTGTTACACGTACACTTTACTAAACTAGTTACACGTAGTAAAACACTCACCTGTAGATTATTTTCTTTAAATATTTATCGAATTTCTCAGATTAATCACATCACTTTTAAAACATTGAATCTAAAACTATATTTCCATTTTATCAATAACACTTTTGTACACAAATTTTGACATTTATTCTAACTGCACGAAACAATATAACTCAGACACATTCTTTTGTTTAATACTTTTAAATAAAAAAAAATTCGAATTTAGAATTTATTTTTCTGAAACGCTAAACAATGCAAAAATCAATTTTAAAAATGGTGTTTTGGTTAATATGATATTCATGAAATAAAATCTAAAAATGTGTACAATATATTAATTTATCACATATCATGCATATTAGTACAGTATGTAATTGCATATTATAGATTATAACATATTATTGTTATGCGTTAGTAGTAGCAGTACATGCGCTTTAACGTGGGTCAAGGCGAATAATACACCTTATAAATTAAATTGGTTTAAATTGAATGTCAGAGACCTATTCGAACACATAAATATGCTCGACTGTAACACTTAAATGATTATCCATTTTAACGTTTTCAATTGTTGAGGTGACATTATAATTAAGAAACAAAACGTCATTATTATCTTACAAATTAATAAATAAAGACTATTTATGATACATACACTTCATTAAATATTTAAAATATTAGTCCCAAAGCGAGTTTTACAGATTTTATTTTATAATTTAACTCGTTTTTAATACTTTTCATATGCAAATATCAAAATTTTTGTATTCTCCAATTACAGCAAATTTGTAAAATTGCAATATAAATCCAGTTAATTTAAAAATTATTACATTTAAGCATAAAGTGGCTCCGATAGTTTATCTGATATGTTTCTGATTTAACGACGCTGATAATATATTATGCAATAGATGTAAAATTTATTAGACATATCTCTTTCACGCCTCTAAAATGGCTAAATATTTTGTTATTCAAAGTTTAATGCGGTTAAATTAACATGAAACATTATTAAAAATGTATAAATTTCGATCTACCTTGGCATTGAAAAGTTATCGTGCAAACTTGATAATATTAATAATGATTTGAAAGGAATCTCACGCAACTTTTAAACAGCTCATATAATAAACGAGGCTCATCTTATATTGGCGCATACGTATATAAATGCAAATTACTTTATTAAACGCTCGTGCGATATTATTTAACGTCTTGATATTATTATTGATAACCGTAATTTTATGTAAGAAGTTTAGATTAATTTTATATTTGAATTATACGATTTTCATAAAATGTATTATGTTATTAAAAAAGTTAAAGAAAATATAAATTGTTATTTAAATTTGTTTATACTCTTCATGGTGTTATACTGGATATAGTATCATTTACTCAAGACGGTGAAAATATTGAAATATTTTAGATTGTTCAAACGTTATATTTTTGGATAAATACAGCAAGCATGTTGAATTGCTTTGGACTGCAGCAGAGAAAGTTGAGTTATTAAATTCGTTACAATAGGATGTGATAAATTTACTTACCATGTATTATATTAATAGCAAGATGCATACTATATAAGAAGTAATTGTTCGGTTTTATTGCTTAGGATAAATGAAAATTTCGACAATATCTGA
This sequence comes from Rhyacophila evoluta, assembly GCA_022683975.1. Taxonomy (NCBI): domain Eukaryota; kingdom Metazoa; phylum Arthropoda; class Insecta; order Trichoptera; family Rhyacophilidae; genus Rhyacophila; species Rhyacophila evoluta. The sequence continues at coordinate 7,618 of JAGVSQ010009767.1, forward strand.
AATATTACAAATTATTAAAGATTTTTTAGAATTTTATGCCATTATTATATTGGCAAAATTTCAAAGCGGAAAATTATAGTTTTTTTATTATTTTCGTGATAAAAATTTAAAAAATAACCATTTGCATTTTAATTCTGCTTTAAAAGCACAACAGTTATTTTTAAAGTAATGGCTTCACAGTAAAAAATACTGCAAGTTGATCATGTTTTGGCAAAATACATTAACTCTTACAGACAAATAATGCCGTGAATGAGGTTTGATTCCTTTTTCTGTGCGCTAATTTGGTAGGTCCTTTTCCAAACTCAAAAGCTTAATTTTGATAATTCGGAATTTGCGGGTTGATTCCTTTTGTCATACTGTAGTTGCAGTACAAATTTAGTTGTGTACGTTGTGAATTTAAAATAAAAATACTTTTAAAGAACTGAGCCTTAGAGCTTTTTGGTTAAAAATTTCAAAATGATATGTTGTAAAAATGACATTGTAACGTAAATAATTAAGGTATTCACCGTAGTTTGTTTGACAAATAAATCAAAACTTAGAAAAAATAACTTGAATTTCAAATATAATCATTGACTAATCATATTACTCAGCACTTGTTTCGTATAATTCATAAGTTACGTAATGCTAATCAATAGATGTCAAAATACCTGTATTAAAGGGCAAGCATTGAGTAACTGCATGCAGAAATATTTTTCACAACATCTTCACACTAATCGTGAAACTTGCGTCAGTGCATCGCTTCAAAATATGACCCGTAAAAAAACATCCTTCAATTGTGTCCATTAATATGAAACTATATAAATGTCACAGCTATCAAAAATATCATTGACGCCTTATAAATTAATGTACATTCATTCTTTATTTAAATTTTTTTTTTCATCTCGTTATTATAAAAAAAAAAAATCAATACTTGCTTCTATACAATATTTTTGTGTCTTTTGTTGATCATCGATGATAATAACTATTAAAAATAAAAGTAAAACCATTGATCTAAAAATATTACTAAAAGTGTTATTTTACTCTGTTATTTTTCACAATTTTGAAGAATTTCTTGTGATAGACAGATACCTACGTCTGTGTTGTGTTTTATATACTAGTGTATTTATTAATAATTAGAAATTGAAACTAAATTTGCGTTTGCGTTATGGTTTCAGTCTTTATATGAGAAAATAAAATCATTTTATAAATAAAATTAAGATAGTTTAATATTATACAAAAAACTGCATCGTTTTAAAACGAATTAATGACAAGATTTTAGGTTATAAAGGAAAAGTTTTAAGTCACATATGACAATGCATAATATTGAAGTTATTTATCTTCAAAATATAGTTTTTTTGCTTTTGTTACCAAGACAGTTAAGAGATCGCTTAATGTTGAAAATATAAGACCGGATATCAAATTAGTTGTATCAAAAGATTGCCTGACAATCAATCCTCTCTAATTTGTCAATAAGCCTTCATATTGTGAAGATTAACCCAATAAACACAATACAAATATTAGAATTGTTGAATTGGTTTTAATATGCGGAAGTTTACCGCTTGAATATATAAATTGTACCTTTTGAAAATGCCTGCAAAAATAGTTGTATACAAATACGATTCATATATATAATTAGCCGTTAATCACAATATATAATACAACAAGGCCTAACGTCTAGGCTTTGTATTGTTAATATATTTGCAATTAATCTCAAATACGATTTTAAATGACTTATTATGAAAGCTGTTGTAGTATTGTAATTTTTGCGGAAGAAAAATGAAGGACCATCTTCATTGAAAATTAAACATTTTTTTAAAAATTTATCTATACACTAGAATTCGTTAGTGATATGACCAACATATATCTTCATAGATAAGTAGTAGGTATTAAACGGTCTTTGAGTACAGGAAGATATACATGATATATTGACATTACATATTGTCACTATTTAATAATAGATGCTGACAATGCATAGGTATTGAAGATTCTTTTCTAAACGCAAGTCAGATTTACATTCATATTATCCGTATGTAAATGTTTCTATACAATGGTAGGAAACAAATTTATGCAAATTATACAATTCTACAAATGTATAAAACGTAAGTAGTTTTGTTTTATGAAAACACTACAGAATTCTAAATATTACTTCTGCATACCCCACGCTGAATGTATTATAATTTCTTAATGAGTACAAAATGTTCAGTTTTGTAAGCTAAATTTGTCTCCACATCTGAAAACGCAGCGCTGGATTCCCATCGAATTGAGCAATTATCTGACCATCGATTCGCGTGAAAAATAATCTATCAAGTCTTTACATTGCGAAGATCCATATACTCTACTTTTGGAGCAGACATTTTCACACTGTGTAGATTCATGTGCTACACTTCCGAAATATGATATATTTACTTCATAAAGCTCCATTTATAGAAGTTAAATATATTTTTTAATTTTTAATTGGACGTAGTTAACCAGAAGACGTCCAAGCCATATAGTAACAAACAAGAGAAAAACGCGATTGGAATTAAAAAAAAACAAATTAATATTTAGTATGAAGTTTATGTCATTAAGGCTTTAATATGAAATTTAAATACTTACATGGTATATACTTCAACTTTCTTGATTATTAGATAATAGAAAAACATACGGCTTTTAAAAATATGTGAAAATTGCCTTACGATAATACTTATAATTTAGGATAGGTATTGTCAAAAAAATATTTTAATTGAGTAATTATATATTTAAATTTCAAAGCCGAAAACGTTTAAACCACATAGATGTATTGTAGATATTATTTTATATAAATTTTTAGTATGCGTGTTAGAAAAAAACTGCGATAAGTTTTTCGGGGGTATATTTCTGATTGGGTGTCTTTGTCATATTAAAGTATTTATGTTTTCTAATCATCTTATGCGATAATATGAAAAAAAATTAATAATTTGTGGCTTGGACGCTTTCTGCTTAACTACATCTAATTACATACCTCAACTACGCGATGATAGTGTGGGAGTATGATAATTACCTGGCCTCTGCAATAGATGCTGCTACTATTAAAATAACTCTATTTTTCGTAAATGTAATATTTGTGACTACATATAGCAAGTACTATCAAAGCTTAAACATGATTATACATTTGATATTACCGTCATTCTCTATACAACTAATTTTCAAATATATTAAATATGGTAACTCGCATTAATATTAAACGAATATTTCATAGCCAGTCTAAAAAAAATGTAATTTATTGTCTATGAAAAATAAATATTGAAAAAATACCCTTGTAGTTACCTATGCTTAACCTTATTGACATTTTTAATCAATATTAAAAAAGTTTCGATTCATTGATGATGCTTTTTATTATTAATGATACATGAAGATGTCTACTATATCATCCTTAACCAGTTTGTTTGATTTAAAGAAGCGCTCATTTCTAAAAATAACATTTTTAATCAAAATTATAATAGTACATTAATTATTACATGAATAAAAATCGCAAATAGTTTAATGTATAGTTTTATAGGCGGAATTAATATTTAGGATATACACTGCTTAAGAAAATTAGTTTTTTGAATATACTACATCGAACGCTACATAAATCAAACCTTTACTAAAAATATATACGTGGCTATACAATAAATATGTTTTACTTTAATTTTCCTTTTATGAAAATTGCAATAGTAAACGCTGCAAAACTATATTAATTTGGAAATACAATATTTATAAAAGAGTTGCCATAGTAACCATTTGTTTGTATTCAAAACAATTGCGAACACACATCAGGAAAGCCAACTCTTCCTCACTGAATTTTGTCTGAATTACTTTCAAACGTCCAACATATTTTAGTGCTGGAAAATTAGAATTGGATGTATGCCTCTTGAGATATCTCTGCTACAAAACTGATATACCCACAACGTTTTTATCTCATGGCATATGTTCGATTAATACCAGATATTAGGTGGAAGTGACTGACGGACTAAAAAATCTACGTTCGTATTATAATCAGCTTGTGAACATCAGGTACTAAGCCAATAGGCTATTATGTATTAAATATATTAGGTCAGTACTCGTAGGAATAAATGTCATTCTGAGACAATCGTAATGAACCTAGCGTGCAGATAGCAGAGATGCAAAATAGCTATAAATAAATGAGTGAGCAAGTGAGTAAGTTCGGCAGCGCGACAATACGTTGTCGTCACTACAACTTGTTCACTTGTTCACTCACTTATTAATAGCTATTTTGCATCTCTGCTGCCGATGCTCTGCTATCATAGATCTGGCCTAAGACTTACAGCCAATAGTAATTAAAGTACATTTAAATATGTATATAAAAAGCCAGCTTAAATTATTTACATACTAAAACCTGGTTGATATAATAATAATAATTCTACTTAAATTATACGTTAATAAAATAATTACATCAATCAATCAATATTGACTTTATCGTACATCTTTTTATAAAAACATTAATGAATTTGAACACACATTTTCATAAAAATCACAAATCTAGTTATTCAAAATAATATCGTAAATGTATCATTGTGAATACAGTAAATATATTTATTTGATATTAATCTTGAGAATGTTTTACTATAAGAGCTTTTTAACCTTTTAGGCCAAGGAAGATCCGGTACGCGAGGCTTACAAAAACTTTTCCTATTTTTTTAAAAAGCATTGTCATATTTTTTTGGAAGTCACGAATCAGGTTCTATTATTTGTACATTTAAACAAGTATTATAATGTTAAATAAAATGAATTTAAATCTAGAAATACATGACAACAGGTAGTATTGAAGAAAAAAATCGTCATATTATATATATTACACGGCACAAACGCTAGAATTAATATATATTTATATGCGACGTAATATTTCTTTATACTTGAAGTAGTATTTATTATTCAGTCATCAGTATACGTTCATTTTTTAAAACTTGAAATCAATAAATCATATACAGTATTGGACAGAAATATTTTATTTGCTACTAAATATGTACATGTGAGCATTTTTTATAATTACCAATACAATTTTTAAAATCATTTTATTTGCACTTTTACATATTGCATATATTATTTATTGTGAAGCTTGATGTAATGTTTTAATTTCACTGTTTAAAATAAATTTGGCAATAACCAATTCGATTATTACATTATTAGCAAGTTCGTGATATTAATAACGACATTATTTGACTAATGAACGTATCTCGTTAGATAGCATTGATACTGCCGCAATAAACGACCTCTTTTAAAGCTTATACTTGGTTAATAATTTATAGTGCTTTTATCGATAGCTCATAAGTTGACGACGCGTATCATATGTTTGTTAAATTGTTGAGGAGTACCTTAAAGAACCTCAAGTATTATTAAATAAGTATCGGGATATTAAAGAAAATGAAACACATTTTGGTGTGAAAAAATGTTTACTTTTATTTAATAAAAGTATTTAACCATTTACCAAACCGCCATATGACAATGTATTGTTTTTTTTATATATGTATATAAACAGATACTCGGCCGCTGAAGTCGAATTAATAACAAAATACCGTGACGCAGGTCTCTAACTTTTCAAGGTGAAGATGATTATGACCAGGGATGTCCAACATTATTTAGAATTGGCTCCTTGGTATAATATTGCAAATGGATAAAACACATTTTTTTAAAAATAGTTACAGAATTCCCTTATGTCGTAAATTAATGTTTAATTTAAAATGGTTAGTGTAAAAAATATACGATATAAATGCAAATTTATTATTTTATTTGAATAATAAATTGTCAAAACTAAAATTTTA
>JAGVSQ010009768.1:0-13375 GCA_022683975.1 Rhyacophila evoluta
TAAATAATTTAGAATTTAAAATCAATTTCCATCTAGCACCATCAGTCAAAAATATAAAATATCATTATATATAGATATATAATGATATTAATTGTGAATCTTGAGATTGAAAATCATGCGTTTATTTATTATGGTATATACGGAGGAACCTATTCTTAAACAATTATCTAAGTGTAAGTATGTAAAGTTTGTTCAACATTCTGATTTTAAATATTATGATATTATTATATGATATATTAATATCGTAATTTTTGTTTATCGGTCATGTTATTCAAATGAGATAACTGTTACATTTTAACACACTATATCGCACGTGCATATAATATATTATGATACTATGTAAATCGTTTCGATTGTCTGCGTTTCATAAGGTTTCATAATTTCCCTAATTTTAAATTCGGCGAAGGCTCATTAATAATTCATATTGACACGTGACCAACCGTGATACAAATGTATAATTGATAACTTGATAAATTATCGATTTAAATAAATTTCTATTTAAACAATTAAATATTTCAATTATATTCTGTATAGACTTACTTAGAAATAGATTGTGCAATGAAATGATATATTCCAATATTTCGTAGATTACCGAATATGTTATGGTGTACTTTTTATGTAAAGTCATTCAGTATAACTTAAAGACACAACTAAATAGCATACAATATTGTTTGGTTTATTAATGTTTTTAAAAATAGAGAAAAAACAAATGTGTCCATGTTGATATTTTGTTGAATTTTTAAGCTACATAAACTTTTAAGTGTATGCAGTCTCGAGTAGTAATCAATTAGCAAAAGCTCTCAAGATTGTGTGACATATAAAAATAAGTTAAAAGTGTATGTAACCTACTTGAAAAATACGCACGTGGTTCTCTGATAAGGATTATCGCTATTATATAACGTAGAACGAATTAGTAGCGGCTTCTTAATGGTAACATCGACACGTGGAACGTAGGTCTGAAACACACATGTATGGTCTTTGGTAGGCTAATTTAGGGACAAGTGAATAAATTGTATTTATTAAAGCGTAGAAAACTTCAATTGTCAGAATCATTCAATATTTTATCAAACTAGATAACAATGGTGGAGAGAAAAATGTGTTTTTAAATAGGAAAATATTAAAATGTCAAAAAATTATTGTGACATGCTTTCGGTATGGAATTTATTATGATAATTATGGTTGATGCTGCGATTGATAGTATTTTAATCTACCCAAGATAATTTTATCCTGTTTATTTCTTGAATAATAGATAGAGAGTATCGACAGTTTTAGATATTTAGGGGTATATTTTACAGGAGAGCGCACATCCCGAAAAGAAATAGCTGAAGCAACCTTCAATTCCATGCAAAATGTCTGGGATTCTAACCTATCTAGTGTGAAATCCAAATTCCGCCTTATCAGTAAATTCATTTAACAATTGCACACATATGACACCCAACGAAGATCCAAATCAACCGTATTCTTAGCTTTCAGATCTGTTCTCCTGCATCGAATTCTGGGAAAATGGTAGTATGAATTTGTTTGTAACGAAAATGTAAGAGAACAGACCATGCAGCCATTGATTACTAATAAATTGAAACTGCGATGCTGGACCTGTCTCAATCACATATCACAGATGTTTCTAGAGAGACTTAACCTGATCTGCCTATTCTTCAAGCCAACAACGTTTCAGCGTCCTGCGTGGCCGTTAAATACTATCTATAGAATGTATACGGCTGAGTTACGGGATGCCAGTATGATCTGGAAGGATCCAAGAATGCTGACGGAATAAGGCGGGATGTGTTGTACATATGTTCCACTTAAGAAGCGGGTATGGAAGAAGATTTTGAAAAATATTTTCGAATTATTGTCTAACCGGTTATCTAATATTCCTAATTATTTGACGAATACAAAAATTAAAACCTATACCTTAAATCGCATATATATATTGTTTCAATTAGCAAATGGTTGGTACAATTTTATGAACAAAATATATTTATATATTCTCAAAAATGCTGCCGAAAGTTTTTTTTCTAAATATCTTTATCTTCCAAAATACTTCATAATTCGGTATAAATTTTTGTTAGTTTGCATTATTTGTAATAGTTTCGTGAAACATGATCGATTACAAGAGAAAAATGTAATGTAAATTATTGTCGCCAATAATGTAAGAGCAATACCTCGAATTCTCGATTTAAGTATCTTTGTAAAGTAATGTTTTATATTCTGTAACCTCTTGTATTATTGTTACACACATGTTTATAAATTGTTTATATTGTACTAAATTTACTCAATTCGGCTGAAAAAAATGATTTCAACCAATTCGATATCGAGTTACACTTAACAATATGTGTTTATGAAAGAGAGAAATGATAAACTTCAACAATTTTATTCGCTAAATGATAAAAATAAATGGCTTGAAGTGCGATGTTGATGAATTCATTTTTTGCTGAAAATTACTAAATAAAACCATATTGTCGCACTTTATGCATGTCCCGTATTAATTTGACAATTTAAAGTTATTTGAAAATATCGAAAAAATTTAACAAGAAAATTTGACAATTTAATTTGTATTTAAAACCTACCCTGCAAAATATATAATTCCGCTATTTAGATCTAAAAAATAATCGCTTCAGCAAATAGCAACATAATCAGTTTTATATTCTCTTGTAATATTAACAAAAAATGGGGTTATCAAATTTGCACTTAGGGCCGTCGAAATGTTATTGTGATTTTTTTTACCATATCCGCTCTGAATGTGGAGCATATGTATCTCTGGAGTGTGAAGATTTCCTGTCAATTTGTAAATCTTTATAATTGAAAGACCTGTCTCGACAGTTTTACCACGGGTTATCTGATCTAGTACCATATGTTTATTGAAAAAAACATAGGACTTATGGAATGGACTCCGGAAACCACCGGCATCGAAGCAAAGACTTACTTTTAACCTAGCGAAGAATGAATATATGACATTTTGTTGGTTTTCATTATATTTAACTATTTTTTGGCAGTTTACAGCTCACTTATAAGAGTCTAATATATTCATTTATAAGTAGGGCGCAATATCTCTTATCGAATAAGTAGTTTGGGTGCGGAAGTGAATTCCTTTGGAATTCTCAAAGGGAAGAAATCTAAAACCAAACACGTGTTATCCAGCTTCATTAAAGGCCTGAACATTGCGTTTTAATCACAAAAAATGGTTGAATTCCTCCTAATAGACGATTATGGAACAGGAACTGAATTAATTTATGTGTGTTAACATATTCTTGGAATTTGGTAAATTTCATCTTCTAATGTGCATATTAAAATTGTGTTGGTTCTTTGGTGATGATTTCCCATTTTGTTAATTGCAGTTTCAAATCATAAAATTGTTTTTCAATAAACCTTCACTTTTTTATTTAGAAACATGTTTTTTTCTGTTTTTATATTATGGTACGAGAGATTTTAAAATACACTGTACTAAAACGAAGGAAGGATTTTACTATAATTGTTAGTAAATTTACAGTAAAAAATGTGATATTTAACTATATTAATGTGGATGATTTTTAGGCTTGTCATTATTTAATATATACACACGTGTGTACAGTTTTCTTTGCATAATATATATGATAGTTACCTACACATGATTTTTGGTGTCAAATATTTATATTAGACATAAAAAACGTTTGATTGTTACTTTGATAAACTTTTACACTCATCGATGTGGAAAAAATATTTGATATTTATAATCATTTCAATTTTTAATAAAGTGAACAGTGGCGTGCCACATTGTTATTAAATTTCTACCCCACTTACGACCTGTCCGGTGCAAACCAGACAGCGGTGTCCAAGAATTTTATTTGCCAGAGGTAAAAGTTATTAATGTGATTACTACTATCAACCAATGAAAGTAAATATAGCGGCATTTGATATTTGATTAAGATTATTCTAACGGTGTTGTATATAAACATGTGATAGAAATGAAATCGAATTGTAATATATGAGTTTCAAGAGTTTTGAAGTCAGATTTTATGATACGGTTATCATATATGTGTTAAGTGGTGACGGTAAAGAAATATTATATTGCACTAGATAATTAATTTATGTCAACGAATGAATTTAGTATATAAATAGTTCTATGACGACATAAACATATAAACGGTATAAATTGAAGATGCTTTTGTAAATTGATAAAAAAACCACTGAGTTAAGTGGTTGGCTGACATCCGATCCTTGTGAAAAACATACCTCGATAAGAGAACGATTAAAATAATCGATCAATCTTAATAGGGTATTATTTTGAAATAAAATTAAATATACGGTGCCATACGTATACATAACATAGATATATTTTAGTTATTTCTATTAAACGAATTAAGAAAATTTTTATTGATAAAGTTATTTCAAATGTCACACATTGTCAACACAAGACTATTTATTGGAATAACTAACGATAAAATTTGAATTATCATTAAATATATAGTAATGTTCTATTATATTTTTCAGGAAATCAAAGAACGGATCAAATAGCCTTATTATGAAACTGACTGGGATATATCACACGGATGCCTTCAAAAAGCCTGCATCCGGCGTCTCGTCTTCTGACCACTGAAATAAGGGATGTTGGCATGATCTAGGAAGATACAAAGTAATTGTCAATTTATGTAACTTCCAAAAGAGTCCTGGGATACCACGTGGTGTTTATGTGTGGTGTGCTCTACATAAATATGAATCTGAAGAAAACATTTGTATTAATTTTAGCTATTTTTTTTAGGCATTAAATGTTATTTTGGTCGCACGGCAATGTTCAGTGAAGTGTCTGACAGTTATATTCAAGGGGTGGCATCTTGTCCCGGGGAATATTGGCATACGTGACCCAATCAATATGCTTACCCGAATGGTCGGGGTTGTCCATTTCGAACTTTGTGTTATAGCTGTATCTTGGAAATCCTGCACTCGATATGAAAATCAACAAAATATCGCAATTAACATAATTATTATTGAGCCATAATAAAAACTGTCAGCCACTCAAACTCATACACGTTTATTTCAAAAAATGTTAAATCTCGTGTATATTTTTATATATAATATATTCACATATAAATAGCAAAACGTAAAAATTGAATCTCAAATTATCTACCATATTTTATTTTCAATAAAACGTCTTTATTAATTACTCTGTCATCTTCAAAGTCATGCAATAGCGCTAAAATTGGTTGATGCACGTTCTGCGGATGCTTCCAGAGAGACGTCTTTGAAAACTTAGGATATACTTGGCGGAACTGAAGGATGCTGGAATGACCTGTAAGGTTGCAAGACGGCTATCGGATAGCAAAGATTCTTAGAGGCACCATGTGGCAGCCATATACTCTACATAGGAATGGATATGGCGGAAGAAGAAGATGGTTAATCCTACACATTGTACACTGCTACAAAAATGATCAACGTACTGTAGATTTTATAAGTAAGAAATATAGTGTGGAACTTGAACATGAAAAACAATTTAATGTGTGGTTCACTAGGGTTCTAAATTGTAATATTAATAAAGACAGTAAACTGCTTATAACATTCATTGTGATAATTTTACAATTAACGATAAGTTTCACCTGAGTGAAGGTAAGTGCACCTTATAAATTTCTCTAGAATTTATTTAAATATTTTGATAGACGCTCTTTCATATTAAATAAATAATTAAAATTATTAGATACTATAAAACAGCATTTCAAAAATATTTTCTCTCGATATTTCTCACATAAAAATATATTATTAAATCTATCCAAATATTAGATAGACCTTCAGTTTTTAAACTACATTGTTTACTATGTACCATCTTAGTTACTAAAGCATTAACCCTATTAATTTGTTATTTCGCGTTCGATATAATAAATTTATTAATTTATACTTTATATTCGATATGTAATATTTACTCGGCTCTACCTGTAAAGGATAAGGTTGAAAAAATGTATCAATATACATCTTTATATTGTGGAAATCCAGGAATTTTATTTTATAAGGTTTTTAAATCTTTCTGAAACTGTGGAAAACCATCCTTAAAAATAAAGATAGTTTAAAATATGTATTACACCGAATAAATAAAAAAAAAAATTCTTGGAAATTTATGTAAATCTATTAAGAGGACTGAATGTATACTTCATTTTTTTTACTGAGGAAAGCCACCAAAAATAGTATGTAAGGGTCCATGCCCCTCTTGGAAAAATGTCAATATGAAAAATTGGACAGTTATATTATTATTATAAGAGGAAAGGTGGGAACATACTATTGGTCAGTGTGTTCAATCGGGGTGGCGAGATCTTGACTTGTATTTTAAGCACACACAAAACTTATCGCTGAAATCTGCAACCCCCGCATTTTTTTCAACAGTAATACTATAACTCAGATCATACTTTGAAAACGTTCTTGTGGCATATTGATTACGGATGAAATACATATTTTGAGATGTTTAAAGATCTTTCTATTTTTACAGTGTATTGTTACCATATACAATACAAGTATTCTTATTCTTTTTCTATCGTATCCGCAACCTATCCGCTACATGGAAACTCCAGGAATCTCTGTCACTCGCCAGCCATCTTACGTCTTCCCAGGGCATGCTAGCATCCTTTTGTTCCACCGAGTAGAAAGGAGCAAAAGACAGGGGTAAGTTAATATTTTTTTCATAAAAATTACACACATAAAAACTGCGCACATGACAACTACCTAAATGAAAAATTAACACGTACATAAAAGCGTACAAGAAAACTGCCAGCACATAAAACTGATCGCAGAAAAATATTATGACGTTTAACACTGAATCAGTGTGCGCATTTTTCTGGTTAATATAACTGTTGCGTACTTCTATAATAGATTTAATATAGTTAGTTGCTCGTATAGTCAAATTTACCAAACAATATCCACTGGAAAATGAAAAATTGATATTGCAGCTTTTCAAAACATGAAAAGATTTTAATACAAGCTTTTTAAAAAATGGATAAATTTATACATAATCTGAAGTATTTAATTTGAGTAACCGCAAAAAGTTAAAAATACAGTTTTCAAAACTGACAATACAATCAAACAGAAATTCCCAGCGAATACAGCAGTGAAAAGTGTAGTTTATAATAAAGAATTGATATTATAAAATTGTCTATTCTAGTAAAATACAGTTATGAATTGGAACATTTCCAAAGTATGCCGTAAGAAATGCTGGAGCAGGGAAAAAATCGTTTATGACGCGCGGACATGACACTTATAAAATAGGGATTTACTTGCGCAGGCTTTTCCGATTGGTTTCATAAATTTATCCCAATTCACTATATCTTTACTGAGTTGCCAGACATACACCGAGGAGCAAATGATATTTACAAATTAAATAGTGTTAGACAAATTGCACAGTGCTAACACTTAACTCGATGGCTAGAGTTCAATAAATAAATATATATAGAGCTTCTATTTGTCATCGCAAATTAGCTAATTATTTATTAGAAAATTTAATCGAACCTAGTAAACTTATCAGAAAATGAATGTTTTTTTACTGTTTTTACTAACTATAATTTTGCTATCAAAGTATAATATTTTTTTTCTTGTAGAGGTACGTATACAAAACGCGTATTATTTGATATAAAAATGGATAAAGAAGGATAAAGTTTGATGGTAATACAAAAATAAATTAAAACACAAAAATATCACAAACCATGTTATAATGTTTTTTTTAAATGGTGCGCAACATATATCGATTGTAGAAAGTATAAAGAACCTGATTCTTAGATTTTTTTCGATAATCACAATGTGTAAAACGTAATACACGTTCTATCAAAAATATGTAAGCTGATGATGCCAAATTAGTAACTTAATTTAGTTTTTATGTTTCAAAAAAGGTTGGCTTGTGAAATTTGCGATCAGGAAAAATAACTACCACCTCATCTATTTTGTTGGTTTTTCTTAAATAACGTATAAAATAATTATAAAACTTCGTAAATAAAACACCAATTTTACTCTTGTGATTTTTTTTCTGTATCGGTTACGGCCTTTTCCATTTCTACAGTTGATATTTACAAAAAAATATTTTTAACGTTTTTTTTTTTTTTAATTTTGTTATTGTTTATGGTTGTGAAATAAAATGTACTGGAAGATGTTTTATTTAATTAAATAAGGGTATAAAACTCAATTTTTTACAGGCTGGAATAGTTAATAGTATTTTGTTGTTATTATTAAATCAGTCTAAATTGTTGATAATATGCTATACTTTGTGCGTATCTAGTGAATATCAAACTAAAAGGAATATAATTCACAAATGACAGTCATACAAATTGAGGAATAAAATATTTAATACGCCATTTCTGTACGCCAAATTTCCCGCCGAATATTCTGAGGCAAATGAATTCTCTAAATTAGCCCGGTTAAATTGGCCTCTTTCATTTGCCTCTTCCATCTCGCGGCCGTTTTGCGAAATGAATATTTCCGGCAGAATGTCACCCCTCACGCGGTCGTATATTGTTTATGGCCCGCGCGAAGAAAAGCAAGGTAAGCCAGAGGAGAATGGTGGAAAACCAAGAATGGGGACCATAACCTGAAGCTGCCACTATTAGACGTTATGAAGTAAAACGCGGAGCTGTATCATAGTAAACTTACATTTTAACAGAGATATATTTCATTTTATTAATTTAGAAATTTACTATGACGCATACCAAGTAATGTAAGTAATAATTGTTTACAGTTTGTTTCAAGGAAGGATTAGAAACCCTGTTTTCACAAGGGCCATGTAATCCATTATTTTCCAATTATGACATAGTAAATTCAATATAGTACAATATAATACAGACATTCAAGAAAGAGTATATATTTGTTGTATTATAAATATATTATAGAAAGCCATTGAGAAACAGATTCAGCAAATTATCGTACAGGTGGTGTAAAGACGTTTACTCTGGAAAAAATCACGAAGATTGGTTTGTTCCGTGGCGTAAGGAACGTGAAGTGGCTCTCAAAGTTTTAAAAATATTTCAGAGGTAGCTTCTCAAAACCTTAGTTGGCGTTCATTAACTAGTGAATGATTCATGCTATAACAACGCCTTATTAATGTTGAGTTAAAATTTAAATGAAACCAAGAGATGCACGACTGATTGCCTGATAATTTGGACACTTGGCTGATAATCAATTCTCGTAAAAAAAATCTAGATAGCTCTTTAAATTATAAAGATCTATTATAAATATATTATAAGTATTCATTTAATTTATTTCTCATGTTTTTTGTATGACAAACTTATATTAATTTTTTGTCATCCTGTGAACGCGTTGAATTATTAATTTTTAATGTTACACGTTTTATTAATAAAATAAATAAACTATACAATTGAGTTTATAAAGAAAGAAAAATATTGTTAATTAATATTTTGTGATATGTCAGATATGTAATAATACGAATGGCAAAATGGTAATTTAATTTAAAGTGATTGAATTGAATATCGTTTAAAGTCTAGAATCGTTCACTAATTAAAATAATTTCCCCATAATTTTGTGAATGTAAGAGGTTAATTTTTCTAACTCAATTGAATAATGAAAATTCGACGGTGCCTATAATATTTATCGAAATTTTTATCTGGCAGAAAGCTCTCTACATACATCGTGCCGAAGACCAATCTAGATTTATGACTAACCTGGGAATATAAATTTCAGGCTTTCGTTTCTTGATATATAATATACCGTTCGATTCAATCCATGAAATTTAACCACAGACAAATCGCTGATTCATTTTTAATTTAATGTTAAGCGTTTCTTTCTAATTTACGTTACAGAAATTTACCACGCAGACCTGTATTTAGGTGATTAATTAAGACTTTATTATAGAATATATGCCTGCTGTTTTAGCCGAGAGGTTAAAATTTTACATGGAAATCGACGTTTGCGTTTTGAATCACACAGCTGTTGAATTAAAAAAGAAGCTGGACTAGTTATATAATGGATTGCGCAATTGACTGACAGTCAGTTCTTGTAAAAACAAATGTGAAAACGTATTTATAATGGAGATACTCCATTTATAGAGTGGTCATCTTCATGTTTGTGATATCGACAGGTTCTAATTTCCAAACGAATAAAGTATCGGTATTTGGATGTTTTAATACCGTATATCTATTTTCTCGGTAGTGTAGTTGGTAGCGTGCGCACCTAGCAATCCGGCGAATGCAGGCTCAATTCCCCATTTGTCGGATCTTAAAAATCTAAAAATGCAGGACTGGATGCCCATTGGTTTGAAAAATTGACTGACATACAATTCTTCCAAAAAACAACCTTTCAGGATGTCTTCACGTTACGGAGTTCCATATACTCCACTTTCGCAGTGGATATTTCACAATGTGAAGGTCCATATGCTCCACTTTGGAAGCGAACAAGGTGTATAAAAAATACTGAAGAAACTTTTTTCGAGATGAAATTATTATATATATATTCAAAATATAAAAAAAATCAATGCCGCGCTATGGGTAAGAGGCGCCTTTTGATTTTTTAAAAATCTATTTACATAGTATCACTGATTTATGACAAACACATGCTTAGCCTTCAATTAACAATCTTATATTTATTTAAAAAAATGTGTGTGAATTAATTTTAAATGATAAATACATTCGTGAAATATTTATCATTACCTACCTACATCTCTTACCTTAACAAGTCGATGATATATATTGTCTAATGTGCACCTATATACTATCATACGTGATGGTGTTAGACCACCCAAGGTACACGTGTCCCGGCTGCTAGAATTTATATCTCAGGGGTGGACAGGTCCTTTTTTATTGCGGGCCGCATTGACTTTTTGCCAGAGTGGATTTTTCCGTTTTAGATCTTTTAGATTTAATCATCTATGGCCAAAACTTCGACATAATTTTTCATGATTTCTTATAACTTCTAGAATTTATAAGTGTTACAGGCACCGAAATGCATATATATCGAATTTATTTTGTTATAACGTACTCTATAAATTTTAACTACATTTAAATACAGATAAATTTAGTAATAGGTATATTTTATTAATACACACAAACCATTTATTGTTCATTCTGTCTTTAGGCGTTTTAAATATAATACGAATGTTTGTATATCAGCAGTGAACAAGTTAATATCGACATATTTGGAATATATTATACTAAATTATGTGAATTAAAGTTCTTTATGCATATCCTAGCATATAGCCAGCGGTTTTCAGGATTGCATTGCTGCACAGTTGATTTGCATCTTTCCAGGTCATGACAGGATCAAATTTGCAGAATACGCCATGTAGATAATATCCTATGATCTTCCAGAACGTCTAAGTCTAGCCGCTTGGAAGTAAACAAACAGAAAAATTGGCTCCTTGTGTCCTAGTCTTATCTTGAATTTAACCGATCAAAATATGATCGATAATTAATCTGACTATTATTATAAAAAAAAACATGTGGTTGGTCGCTTTTGAAATATTGTACGATATAAATTGCTTATAATGATTAACATATGACTTGTAAATTTTGATAACAATAACCAGCTAATTAAATGTTCATACCACATTCGCTCCCAAAATGTAGCATAGTACAATGTGAAGATATCCACTCCGAATGTGGAATATGTGGATTTTTCACGAGAATTGTTTTCAGATAATTCCTCAACCCAATAAGCATCCAATGCTGCATTTTTGGATTTTTAAAAGTCTTAACAGATTGGAAATCGGGCCCGCATCCCCCAGATTATTAGGCGGGCACGCTAACCTCTACGCTATCACAGATTTTAGAAAGATGTTTAAAAAACATATAATTTAACACAATGTGTTACAAAATAATAAAACACACTCATATTTATCCAAAACTACATATTTTATTAACAACTTTTGTAAAACATAACATATTTGAAAAAATCTAATACTCGTATTCATAGTGTTTTTTAAAGTTATCAACAAATTGACTTAAGAAATAATATATAGCGATATGTATAATTATCAAAATTGATAAAAATATTCAAATTTGATTATAATAAGCGAATAATTTTATAGTAGTTTTTTATTATGTGGCTTATTAGCAAACGATTGTGATAACAATAACCTAATGATAGTACTATCTGTGAATATAATATCTAGCTTCTACTGTATTTGTATCATAATGAAACCATAAGGAGTCCGCGAGCGAACAATTTATTACCCCTGGTCGATTATCACTATGCGTGTGGTCTTAACTATGTGAGCATTCAATTTTTATGAAGGTACTTAGTTTCCATAATTTTATATGAAGCTACTTGAAGACGATGATGAATGTACCGACTATTGAATATAAACGAATCTTTGATACCTACTTACTGTTGGTTTTTGATATTAACTTTTAATTAACGAAAATTAATGAGTAGATTATATTTGTAGCTCCAGCATACTTACGCGCAATGCAATCTATGTCTGGAATAATTTGTATTTACTCCCGGATGATTCTAGTCGGATAAAGTAGGCCTTTCTCGATATAAGAGTTCCGTGATACGCCTGATTAAAACCGGGTGTATAGACGGGCGAGTGAGTAGTTGGCATATTAAGTAGTTTGATCAACAAATACGCAACTGACAGTCGCGTAGCTACAAATTCAGTACCTCTAAGCAAATAAAATCGTTGCGCCCGTATAGTTTCTCGTTTTTTAGCACTCACGCTTCTTCAAAAGTTTTATTTTCTTCCAAAAATTATGGCTTTTGTTTTACGCATTAATTTTTCTTCACTTGCGAATCATTTGAATCGTGAACCTGCAGCAGCCTGCTCCAACTGCTCCTCGGTAGCGACCAATGAATTGCAAGAAATATACGACTTGGCTAAACTAATTAATTATGTTATCAGTGGACACTATACAATTGATCTTTTTTAATTATTTTTTCATAAACATGCATTTGATTGACTGGCGTAATTTATGGTAAAGCCTTCTTATATAATAACAAGGCATCAAATGCCATTTCAAAATACCACATCTCGCGTAGATATTTGGTTCCACCTCACTGACCTAGCAGTGGGGTTTTGCTGAGAATTTATATTTTATATGTGATTTATTTATTAAAACCACAAAAAATCTTATTAAAATATTTATGTGCTTTGTAAGTTAGGTTAGACTAAGTTTTTTTCCGCCATTCACCACCAATGTCCGCCCCTACGGTAAATCATATGGATTTCTACATTTTTTTTTCATTTTTTTTTTATTACATGTTTTAACATTAAAAATTACAAGTTTAATACGTTAACAACACAATAAAATATTAAAATATAAAAAAAGAATAAAGAAAGAATTACAATAAATTTATATATGCTGAAGGAAAAAGAGAGTGTCTACCAAGCAAATTAGACAGATCCTATGTATATAATAGCGTCCGTCTAAGCTTGCTCTCACCTAGGTGGAAGATATCAATATCCGAGGCAATCTCGTTCAACATCACC
>JAGVSQ010009769.1:3159-13375 GCA_022683975.1 Rhyacophila evoluta
TTAATTTTAACGCATTTCTTATATTTTTTAATATAAATCAATTAATACTTTCATTAAAAGTTCTAAAATTGACCTTAACCAACCTTAATTTAAGCTTAAATATATAATTTAAGTAAAATCTACATTTTTGATTGAATATTTATTATTTAAATTAATGTTATATTACTGTTATGACAATATCGTCTGTAGAAAGGAAAAACGATGTAACCCTCAATTTTTCAAAATATTTTATGTTCGATAATTACGACATAACTTAATACACGTTTTACTTAAAGAACGCAAGCTAAAAATTGCGAATGAGTGTCCAAATTAAACTTTTGATTAAAAAAAATGGATGGCCAGTAAAATTTACGGCAAGGACAAAGAGCTTCCACCTAATCAGTCTTATTTATTTTTGCTAATTTACTTATTACATTAATATCATATTAAGTAAATAAAACACCAGTTTAAGTGTTTGTGTACTTCAAGGTTGTATTTATGAAATGTTTTGACTTTGGCCCAAAATCATTAAATGAACGTTTTTTGTATCTCCTGCAAATTTTTTTCCGTGGGTTACGTTTTTTTTACTTTCCACAGTCGATAGACTGAAATTAAATATATACCACACACTGTAATTTATTTTATAATAAGTTATTTTAAAATTAAAGCAGTAACAATACCCTTTCTAATGACTTTCTTTTAAAAAACCTTAATATATTTTTTTTATTTATCATTCATCTAAAATTAAATCTTAAACATAGTATCAGTATGGTTGTACTTTTCAACCCTTAAACGCCGAAGTATTAATATCAAACGAGTAACATTTGCCATATTTTAACATCAGAGGCCTTATTATTATTAATTATTATAAATTTATTATTAAAATGACGTCACAATATTTTACATCAATGTATTTTAGTTTCTGTGGTGAAAATGGTTTAATTATACTGAAAAAGTTATATTTATTGTAATTTTATTTTGGCAGCTATTTTTTGGACTTTGAATTAAATATCATTGCTAAAACTTGTTTGATTTTTATTGTATTGACGCTGTTTGAAATTAAAAATATCGAAATATATCTCTGTTCATTGAAGTGAAGTATAATTGATTGTGCACGAGTGGTGTAATATGATCGTTAAGATGGAAGAAATCCAACGAAAGTAGAGCAAAAATAAAGTATCCGGTTGTTTTGACGGCTTTCTCTTCAAAAGAGATTATACTTGGACATTTTCCATTTAACAAAAATTTTCCAGCCACACAATATAATAAGCTTTTCTATTTTTCATTAAAACGCAAAACATATTTTTACTTGAGACACTTTCTTACAATATTTACATCGTTACAGTGAACAGTAAGTTCATGTATTTTACAATTATGCAGATTATTCCGGATAGTAAAAGCGTAAAACTATAACGTCGTATCAATCATCAGGCAACTGTGCACATGAAAAATGCACACACCAACACGTATAAAAAAACTGCGTACAAAAAACTGCGCATCTGATCACAAAGAAATATAATGACAGTGAAAGAAAAATGCAGTCTATATTTGTGATGACTTTACTTAAAAGCTTGAATTCTTTTAAGACGTTAATTCATTATTTGAGGGTTATCAAAAAGAGAAAGATAAGCTTAGGATTTAATGATAATGGCCAATTTGCAATACTCTGTGTTTATAGCAAGGTTTTATCGATGTTAAAGATTACCACTGTCATTAAATTTCACAATTTGTTATTTTTAGATATGTATTATTAAAAATAAAATATATATAAATCCACTTATACAATAATTACAGTAGTTTGGCTTAAAATGTCATAATATGTCTCTTCTGTTGTACACGCAGCTATCAAGGATGCGACATAAATATAATATGCGATCTGAGAAATAAGCCAACTCAATTATACTGAAATGCCATTTTACTTTATAACTAGAAGTATCTGTGCATATTATTTTTTGTTTTTTTTTTTTGGATAGTATTAACATAGTACATAAATATAAGTTTTTCTTTTGGAGATAGATTATTAATTTTGTTTTTCGATGAATTTTATTTTTTATATACGTTCTGCAATTGTTTTTAAATATTATATGTAAATTTCATTTAAACTAAACCAATTAAAGAATGTTTGCTGTATATTTTAGAAGCGTCTATCTCTTAAAGCACAAGGGTTGTTTGGAACTAGCTTCAGACCCGTAATTTATTTACACTCTTAACGTGAAATAATTAATTTGCCAGAATTTGATCAACTCTTAAGTTACGAAGGACATTCTCTCCGCCGACAAATCTATAGACTAAAAATTGTCTATGTTTTCCGTTATACAGTTTCAAGCAATAATTAATATGTAACCATAAACTTCAATTCACAAAATTTGAATAAATATCTATAAGATACTGAAAGGTACAACTATGTCTGAAGAAAACCAGCATTAAATAAATATTATCACTTTGAAAAACATTATATCCAAAAAATCATGTCCAACAAATATTTATTTACTTTGTTTATTTCAAAAATAGAAAATATTTTCCGTATTATAAAAATACACGTTTCAGCGTATAGACCTTTAATAGTTTTATAGATAAATTTTGATAGATTTCACAAAAACTGATAATCAGCCTCAACTTCTTTGGTACCCAGCAAATTTTATTTTCTAAAGATCTATTCAGGAGCGAGTTTTGATTAAATTTCATATTAAATTAATTATCAGCCAACACGAAATATATCTTAATGCTTTGATTTTTTTACTGAATCTGGTAAAATATCAATCGATATAGTCTGAGATGATATTATTGGCAATGGAAGATGAGATATCAGGAAATTTTTTGTTTTGTTAAAAGTTTTTTATTCGTACATTTCCACTATATGGGCTGATGGCTGAGAAGTAAACATGCGTGCTTTGGAGCTAAAAATTGCGAGTTTAGTTTCCACATATACCTGGAATTCCAACGGATTGATAAATTGGCTGACAATTAATTTTGTTGAAAATATCTGTTGACATATGTCTTGATAATGTGATGATCTAAGATCTGAAGCACGGTTTCTAGGGTGGTCATTTACTTAATATGGAGATTCATATACTCCACATTTGGACAAGACACGATATATACACAGTTATTTCTATGGTTACAAACTTATCTTTAAGACTTTTTAGGAACTTTAAAAACATCTAGTTAAAGTGAATTGATAGGATCTGAAATTTTAAGTCTAGACTTTGGACCACAGAAAAAGAATAAAAGTTTTTTTTGCAATATTTATGATTATTTAATAAAAAAAAAATTGCTTAAATAAGTGTACACAAAAATACCTTTTCGTTCAATTTACTTTTTTTTTTGATATATGAAATCTTTGCAAGAAATGTATAACAAAGTTTAGTTCAAAAATACCAAATCAATACTACTCTCAAAAAAGTAAAAAAGTTTTATGTAACTCAGAATTGAGTATAGGAATTCATTGATAGTCTCTTTCGTGAAAAATATTCTTTATGAAATAAAATAAGACGAATGGTAGAATACTAAAAGAGATTCGATATTTTTTTATTGAATGAACTTGATGAACTGATAAAATTTAGAAGAGCTCCTGTTATGAGACAATACGTAATAAAATATGACGCATAACTTTCAAAATAAAATTAATCTTCTACTTCTACCATATTCGCTTCTTATGTGGAGAAAATGGCCATTATATGGCGCTTTCAAGATTCTCTGTCAACCACTAGACGTTTTGCAACCTCACAGGTTATACTAGTATTCCATTATTTGATCTAATACATCCTACTGGCAATACTCGATACATTTCCAGGACGCCATCAATTGTAAGAAAAATGAAATAGGATTCAGGCTTTGTGGAGAGATTTTTAACAGGTGTCGTAGCCACTCTTAGAAATGTTGTATACCTTTCAATATAACAATAATATATCTTATTTATGTTTTTATCGTTAAGTCCTTTACAAAGCCAAGTATTTCCAGTATTTTCTCGGGGGTATCTGATTTCAACAGTCAATTAACAGTTTTTCTAATTTGCCACCATATAGCAGCACCGATATAATGTATTTTATTTAATATTAATCTCATACTTATTTGATTTTCTTCAAATTTATATATTTTTGTTTATACCGATATTTAAATATCATACTATTTATTCACTTTACAAATATTTAATACTTGAAACGTTGGCAACAGGAAACAGGCTGACATAAATAAATGTTCATTAAAAATGTTAAATCGAATTCTTCCTACGTAAATATCGTATTAACACAATATGAAAATTTTTAATCAATTCCATACTCTACTTTAAAATACGTTTTATGAAATTTTCCGTTACAAATGAACTTTTAGCTAAAATCTAAAAATACCGTACTTTATTATTTTTGAATTACATATTTTAAAATATTTTTACGTTCCTTGAAACATAATTTAAGATTATGTCATCATTGGTTCAACACTTTTGTAAGCATTTTTAATAAATATAATTTTCTATAATTCTTTTTATATTTTAAATCTGTATACAAACTTAATGTATATAAGTTTGAGTAGACACATTATTGCTAATTAAGATATTTACTGTATATCATTAGTAATTTAGTAACCCAAATATTATTAAATTTTGATCTGTGTATGGAAACAGTGTTTTATATAATAATTATGATTTTATATACGATTTCCTTAAACATATATTAAGATACCGGAGGAAAATGACGTATTTAAAATAAATTGGTTAGATCTGAATAAAAATTGTATTTCCTTATTCCATTCACATAATATATTCTTCTTCAATAAATGCTTTACCATTTTTCATCTGTTTAATAATAATAATAAGAAAATTTCTTAGGTTTTGACGCATATAAGTATTCCTCGATGCCGATTTTCACTTCTTCTGTTACGATTTTTTTATACAAATTTCTATACGAACAAATAACGCTGCATCGATTTGAATATGTGACAGTCCAAAGGAACCAGGTCTGGTGAAAAAAGAGGATGAAAAATTATTTTCCATTCAAGCTCGTATTTTTGTCCGGTACCCCTAATATTACCAGATTTACTTAGTCATTCGCAAGCTTTCACAAAACAAGTATTTGATGAAGCAAAAATATAGTTTATAAGTTAAAATATACTAAGGTGTGATAATTCACGTAGACAAGACACCAAATAAAAAGAAAATCTGCAACGTAGACTCATCTCGGACTCATGTTAAATATCTTTGACTGTGACAGTCAAGAGGTTATCCATCTTTACAATATTTTATTAGAATAAATATCACTACCTTATTTGATAATCTGATAACAAAAATAAATTAAAGTTGCTTTTTCCATTATAGTAAATAAGCAATTGAATTTGTTTTTAGTATCGGCTTGACATTGTTCCAAACGGAAGTTCGGGTTTAAGCCATGATGCGAGATGAAATTTCAAACAACACCCATTTCGTGCAACGAAATAAAGTGGCGCGGCTTTTCGTCGCGGTGAAATATTGGAAAAGCGAGTTTCCCCGAAGGCACTTTGGAAAAACGAATAACGCGCGGGGAGGGAAACTTTTTGGCAGCGTTTCGAGGAAAGGGTTTCACAAAAGTGGTTGTTTGACAAGGAACATCAATACTCTTGACGCACTACTACCAACTTTTTTTCCCTTTCAATCATAGTGTTACTTTCATATACGTTTCCGATGCTTTTTTAATATAAACCACGTGAGGGAATTGTATCAAATCGAATAAGTGTAGAGGAGTCTCTTATCTAAGAAAACATTGGTATTCACATCCTAAAGAAAACCTTCACCGATAACATCACTTTAGAAGCTTTTATATTGTGTGTATAATGAACAGTATTTTTGTATGCTTTGTATTAAGCTCTTTTATTTTTCGAATCGTACGCAAAACATTTTTTTAAAATTAAATTCAAACTATATTATAAAAAAAAGTAGCTAAAAAGTAGTTTTTAAAACATTCCTGATATAATTTTAAAAAAATATTGAAAAAACAGGATAAATATTGTTACAAAACAACAAATTCTTTATTTAATATATATTTTACAAGAATACATAATATTACAATTGGATAGATATATATTTTACCAAATTTAATGATGCATTGTATTTTTACCATGTTCTCAGAAGTGGAGTATTTAGGCCTTTGAAATATAAATCGACTGTATATAAATGACAATAAACAAGTACCTAACTTGTACCTAACCACTACTAGACAGCGTTACTAAATTATAGTATATAGATTAGTGCACGCGCCTCACAATCAGAGAATGTGGGATCGATTTCCACACTTATCGGATTTTTAAAATACAAAACTGGATGTTTATTGGGCTGACAAACAAACATGTCTTTACAGTACGAATATTTATATACTTCAGAGTGGCCATGGTAGAAAAATATATACACACTTGTAAATGAAAAATTAGGTACGGATATCAAAAACCGCTAGTTATAAAGTTTAAAAAATACATAGTATGTTTATATTTAATTATCATTATTTTATTTGTAATGAAACATTGTTTAATTAATTTTATAATTACCTTTGATTAGTTTCTACTCAGAATATTATATTTTGAATGGTTTCCGAAGCCTTGCTTAATTTAAATTGAACCTAAATATAATTATTTTATATACTTTGTATGTATACTTTAGTGGATACTGTTTTGCATTATCAAATTTTGATTCTGGCTTCAAAATTGAAAACGTTTGCACAAAGACAAGTGATCGTTCTAGTTGCCAAATTATATTCGGCGTTTTCGACAATCGAAGAAATTTTTGAAATCGCCGTAACAGAATTTAAAATTACTCACAGTTTTACGTGAAAATTTTTCCAATAATAATTTTGTTATTTTATCCATATAACTGAATGATTATTTTTTTAAATTTGAAAGTAATCGATTTGACTGTTTGTATATTTAAAACAACTCTTTTTAACTTAAAGATTTTGACACAAAATCGCAAAATACTCTCGAAGTAAAAATATTTTTTTAAATATTATATTATAATACAATACCAAGATATCATAAAGTCTTAAAACTTATCCAAACTTCAAATTTACACTTATTTACTTACCAATACTTTATTAATATATAGTTTTAATATCGAGAAACCAAAACCATTACTCAAAATTGGATCGCGACTCAAAAAGATTAAGATACACTGATTTAAATTATCAAATATCTTGTACATTTTTTATATAATATCAATTAAATAGAAAAAAAATATTATCCAGGCAAACTATACGAGTAAAAAATCCAAGATATTGGATTTATTCAATACAATGTTATTAAAGGTGCATGAATAAATGTTGTTGAATATGTGCCACAGTTTACATTACTTATGTCAAAATATTATACGCTATTATGACAAAATCATCTAATTATCGATACTGTAGTTCAAAAATTTGACTCCCGTAATCAATGTGTATTTTGTGTGTCCTTAAAAACATTTCATGCACTTTCATGTTTTGAATGATTAGTTGACAACCAATCTTTTTTTTGTCAACATTTTTCGGCATAAGTTTTTTTAAATCACATATATATAGTCTATTCATTATGAAATCTAAGTCTTATATCCTAAATCACACCAAGCACATGTCAGGAGTTAACAATAGGAGGAAATAACACACATAAAACACGCTCTAAAAGCTTATTCTATCTGGATATTTATTAAAAGTATTTTGCACAATTTGTATCAATATACAATATAAATACTATTAACAGATGAGTGAATTTTAAGCAAACAAGCAGGCTCTTGCTATTTTGAATTAATAAAGTGTCATTATACTTCAATAATTTTAATTCAAACTTCAATCTGTTCTTCTTCAATTTTCAACTATTTTCAGTAGAATAAACACTATTTTTTGTAAGGTTTATTCAATGATTGTCTATGGTGCTATTTCTATTATACAAGTTATAATCTATGGTCTCTGGCACTAATTCGCCAGCGATTTATGATGAAGTAAACAGATGTCTATTCTCACGAATGTTATTGTTGGCGTATAATTAATTCACTTGAATTAGATAAACATGTTAAGCTGTCATAGATGTAACGTCTATACGGCAAGAATAAAATCAGAATTTCAGCTTTGAAGGCACACGTGGAGTGAAGTTAGGTAATAAATCACTTTTATCGAGAGATTCTCATATAAAACAAGAAGCTCTATCTACATATTTCCGGAAGCCTGGGGCCCTGATACCGTATGACAGTGAGCTTAGTTTTGCATGTATTTGTGTGGAGACAGAGAGATAAAGTGGGGCAAGCGATTGTCGAAAGGATACTGCGGCACTAAAACCTTTGTAACACTGAAGCTCCGGTGCAGCTTTTCTCGAAAGCTTGTTTGTATTATTAAAAGTTTATATGCCTTTTCATTCAGTGGCGTTAGTTATAAATTAACCATCATATAATTTGTTTTATATTTTATACACACTAAAAACTTATTTTCGATTTTAAATAAACTAGAGTATAAATTTATAACACACAGATGTTTGCATTTTAATAATGGTTTGTCTTTTTAAATATAATTTGACAAACTCGAATGCTTACATATTTTAAATATGTTAATCTATTTTATTTTTTTTCAAGCAAATATTTGGACCACTAATTTGAAAATGTTATATATACATACATATATATATATATCATTATGTTTCTACGCTTAGTTGGATATGATACAAATAATATCAAAAGTATACAATAAATAAATAGTAAAGTTATTTTATATATTTTTTTGAAACCATGTTCGCTCCGCAAGTAGGGTATATATATTTACGCAATGTAAAGATGTGCTCTTCGAAATATATGTATTGATAGATTATTTTTCACGAAAATTTCTTATGAGACAATTCCTCCACCCAGTGGGCACCCAAGTTCTGCATTTTGGGACTTTTTAAATCGTGAGCAAATATGTGAATTAAGCCCGCCTTTTCCGAATATTAAACGTGCTTGATAACCTTTACGCTACCGAGGAAACTTATAAATGTCACATATCAATATAATATTGGTAAATATAAATGTATCGTATTTATAATTAATAACGATATACAGGAAACGCGTCGGGTCTTTCTCGCAATTCATTCATCAATTTCTAATCTAGCTAATATACTGGTTGAGAAAGTTTATTTTTCATTTACTGACAGACACAGATAACTGTGTTTTGTCAGGAATAAACACTTATATTTTGATTTTTCCGAAAACTTATTGATTCTATAAAGCTTGAAATTTACCGAGGTGTATGAGAAATAACGAGTTATTTCACCTACACCGCTTATACCACTTCATAAATGTTCAATTACACACTTAACAAATAAAATAAATGAAAAATAGTAAATTATGATTATCAAATGATATTATTCTATGCACTTGAGTAATATTTATGAAGTGCAGTTTGCTTAAGAGAAATAAAAAAAATATGCTGACAAAAGCAGTGTGAATATTTTTTAGCAGTTTGGGCGTCAGTGGTGAAAGCTAAATATGGTACAGAATACAGGCTTTGAGAATTGAGGACAGTAAAACTTGAGAGTGAGGTAGAAAAACGGCTGGGGGAGCAGAGAAAACGAGACAAGGCATAAGTTGAATATAATAAAATTCCAGATTTGAAGTTCACTTGAGTTTTAAATTAATGTGAAAAATTAAGTCGCCTTCCGCTAAGATAAAGCTTTTAAGTCTTATCTGCTGAAAAAAAGTATTAATTGACCTGACTAGCCTCTCATTTTGTTAACTATTGTATAAAAAAATATTTTAATGATGCATAGTTTTATCAATATTTATTGGGATAATTCAAACGTATTATTGAATATCATGTATGGTACATACGTAGAGTATTAAAATACCAAAAAACAAACACATATAATGCACAAAGAAATTTTGTTAAATACATATATTTATACATGTAAACATGGAGCATGTGTTTTGTTTTAATACGAAATCTGTATTTCTTAATGTAGCTTAAAACTGAAGAGAAATATGTATTTAGCGACGCATTTTTTTCGACTTATGCGTGGTTTTATTGATAACTCTACCGCTCTTGTTAATATTGGTCTGTATGTTCTTGATAACCACCTAAAAAATCGGGAACATCAGCTATTTTTCATTTCTAAATGCAGGACTATCTTGCCAATAGTCATGCCAATGCGGAGAGTAATGGTGATGTTTATCGAGATTGCCTCGGATATTGATATCTTCCTCCTAAGTCAGAGCAAGCTTAGATGGATACAATTATATACATTATCAGAACAGGATCTGTCTAACTTACTTGGTAGACACTCTCTT
>JAGVSQ010009770.1:0-13375 GCA_022683975.1 Rhyacophila evoluta
AATTGTTTGTCAGACAATTACTTAACCTAATAGGCAACCAGTCCTGCATTTTTTGGATTTTTTTTTTTTTTAATCCGACACAGATGGGGATTCGAACCCGCATTCCCCGGACCGCTAGGCGCGCACGCTACCAACTGCGCTATCGGGGATACAACTATATATATATCTATAAAAAATATATATTAAGAATTGAGAAGTCAGAATTTATCTAGTTATATATATCTGTGCCACTTGAAATTAAAAAAAAGAAACAGCAATAAAAATGTGTTTAGTAGAAATCTATAAATATTATATACACTTTTTAGTATTATTATGTTCTTGTGACCAAATAACATATATTCAGCGGTCGATCTGCATGCCTAACTTACAAAAAAAGCTTTGGCCTATTTCATAACAAAACATATTCGCATGTTAAGTTTCAGTTGAGCTTCGAGCTTAATTTAAAAAGTGTTACACAATGTATAAGCGAGTATTAAAATATGTAATATTATATTAATATTATTCACGAGAAAAGTCACATTCGGCAATAGCACTACGGATTAATCCGAAATTACAAAAGCTTTTTAGTGTATCCGTTCCACTTTTATTTAATGAGAGCTTTTGGTTAGTAGGTTTATTTATTTTAAGTGCGATTAAACAAAAAATAAGCCCAACGGTGTGATATTCATATCGTCTATTGTGAAACAATACCTTTTGTAACATATGAAACAAATTTTACAGAATATTTATTTAATTACTATTTTTTATACCATGAGAGTGGGGCATATGTATTTACAAAGTGTAGCGATGTCCACTCCGACAATGGAGTATATGGATCACCGGATGTGAAGACATGCATTGAGGAACTATTTGTCAGACAATTGTTCAAGTCAATTTTTTTAACCATGTTCTCTCTCAAAGTGGAACATATAGATCTACCCAAGGCGAAGATATTCACTCCGAGTGTAGTGCAGTTTATGGATCTCTGCATTGTGACAACGTCTTGACAGATTCTTTTTCACGAGAATTGTTTGTCACCCAAATTGTCCAACCCAGTGGGCATCCATTTCCTGCATTTTTGGTTATTTTAAATCCGACATGTAGAAATCGTACCCGCATTCCCCAGATTGCCTGGCGAATACGCTAACTTCTACGCTATCGGGAGGACATTGTCCATGAGACAGCTTAATGGATATCCCTAATAATCTAGGGAAACCTAATAATCTAATAAGCAGATGTGGGAATCGAACCCGCGTTTGCCGGATGCTAAGCGCGCTCGTTAACTTATGCGCTATGGGGAGACTAGGATTAAACAAAAAAGAAGTCCAGCGAGTTGATAACTAACAAAGCCATTCCTCATATACCACATGATGCAAATTTTACAGAAGACAATAAATAACCTCTATTCAATCACTTTTATAGTAATAAGCTTCATATTTTTTATGTTACTATTAAATTAACTAATATATTTTAATGTTGCAATTAATAAATACGAAATTTGGTTAGATGATATTGAGTATAGAGAGTCCTTTTTACCTCTTGCATTTTTTGCTATATGACATTGCTTTGTCATGAGCGATATTCAATTTTCATTATATAGCTTCAATTGTAAAATAAGTTTGGGTCGCATCGGTAGGCGAGTGGATCTGGATTTGAATAGCCTCATTTTGTTGTTGTTGCTACGGCTGTTGCTACGGCTGCTGACAAGTTAGCGTGCGCACTTTAGAGCCGGTGGAGGTTCGAATCATACAGCTGCATGATTTTTTAAAATCCAAAAATATAGAAATTAATAAATAGGCTGATAAAATCAATACACATAATAAAATAAGCATACCGATCTGTACATCGATGGCTTAAAATGAAAATGTTCTAAATACGTTTTTGACAATTTACAGGAGAGTGTAAAGCTGGTTATTTTGCTATTTATTTTCATATAAAAGAAACACCTTTAAATGACTTATTAGGAAAGAAATAATTTTGACATACCATAATAAAAAATTGGTGAGTTTTTTTTTCGATATACAATATTTAAACAACTTTGAGTTGTCAAATTAATAGGAGCCATGCATATAGATAGCGTGATGAAACAAGATGGGATTATTGAGTCATTTTTAGCTGTAAGTGAAGTTAGCAACCTTGCACATTAAGGCATCGATATTCCATTGGTGGGGTAGACGTCTTCGCACTGTGGAGTTCCATATGCTTCACTTTCAACGTGGACATGCTAAGAAAAATATAAAGCAATTGTTACTTTGCTACGTTAAAAAAGTTCTTGCTTTGTTTTAATGTATATTTTAGTAGTCTATGACAGAACAATAAAATGATAAATGAATTTAATTTCTAAAAGCAGGATCTTAATAAATGTTTGAATAATGACTTTCGGAAAGTATATAGCCAATGTGTATACAGTGTTTCATACACAATGAAAGAAAATAGGCACAGAAATGCATGCATGCATTTTAAATCGGTTTAATTTTCATGAAACACAACACGCAAGGATACGTTAACTAAATCAGTGATATTAAACCATTATAGTTTTGAATTTTGCTATCGGCAATCAAATAAATTGAACGATCTATTTAAAATATTCACACAAAATGGAAGACAATTTTTACACCTTCTCGATTTAATGTCATATTCATAAGTGAAGCATTATGACCAACATAAAAATCAGTTATTTAATAAATCGAATTTCTCCAGATTTACCAAGTCATTTGATAGAAAAATAAAAGTAAAAAAAAATCCTTTAAGATAGCAATAGAATGTTTATAATGAAGAAAAATAAGAGGCGTTTTTTTCCAAAGAGAACTTATTTCACTATGCCAAAATTTAAAGGAGAACATTTTGAAGAAGTAATTTTTGTGAGGTATGTAACATTTAGCATGTTTTATTACTAATTTTTGTTTATTAATGTTTTAAAATTTGATTTTTCATCTGGTTTACAATCGTGTTAAAGTTATTTTGTACAAAAAATACATTTAAAACCTTCTTTTTATGTAATGGAATTAGTTCAGTTTGGACATATATTCGTCTATATTTTCATTTTTTGTAATGTTTTAAACACCTCAGAAATACGTACAAATCATTGATACTATGAGCCTAGTAGTGTAAAGTTTGGTCTGACAGGAAATGTTTATCTACTGACTGTTTATTCGTTTCCTTGACTACGGAGATGTTTTTTTCAAATAAAAAATAGTACCAAATAAATGAACTGAGATAAATGGTTTGATTCATATTCCTGATCGATTTCAGCACGACATTCTCAACGTATGAACGTATTCTATATTATATACCGTGTGATTATATCTATATTCTAGATTGTGTCATCATTTAGTTACTCGCATCGATGGCTTAAAGCGCAAATTTGTCCAATTTTAGCTGGAAATGACTAAACAATAATGCCATTTTATTGTAACGTGCTATATTCATGTTCCGTATTAATTTGACAGTTCAACGTTATTTAAATATATCTAAAAACGTCCCAAGAAAATTTGACAACTTTATCCGAATCTGAGACCTAGACTGAACAATATATAACTCAGCTATTTTGTAAATTGTATTCAGATCTATTAAAAGTTCGTAAAAACTCTTCTTCTAAAAAACTCAAATAAATTGTTTAAAATGTGTTTTTTATATCAAAATAATCGTAAAAACGAATAGAAAAACAATCAGTTTTTACACTCTCCTGTAAAATTTTCAAGCTAATTGAGACTTCTTTAGGACATTATGTGCAGCACTTAGGTGAGCCCACTGTCACAGGTAATTTGTCATGGTTCTTATTCTTAATTTTCAAACGAAGTCATACAACCGTTACACAAATTGTGTAACAACTCTCTTTGCCATGTCAGATCCCTGTGTGGAGCATTTGGCCGCCACATTATTTTAAATTATTAATTATATCTGTCACTCAATGATAAAAGTGTCTATGTCAGATATTGACAACATTGATTGGTATCAGAAAGTACTTAACTTGTTCTCTCTTAAAAATGTTTGTTAATATAATACAAGAAAACAACTGCGCCTTAAGCTTTTCAATTTATATATATATCGACTGTGGAAAGGAAATAGGACGTGACCCGCATATAACAAATTTTACAGGAAATGTAAAAAATGTTTATTTAATGATTTGAGACAAAGTCAAAACATTATATGGTACAAACTTATATATGAAAAAAAATATATGAAGACTAAATTGGTATTTTATTTAATCAATATAATATTGATTTAATAATATTTAAAAAAATAGTACAATTGATTAGGTGGAAGGCCATTTTCCTGGTCGTTAATTTCATGGCCATTCTTTTTTCAAATATAAAAGCTTAATTTAGACTTATCTCATCTTAATTATATCCTTCTTATGGAACGTGTATTAAGTTGTATACATTATGAGTATCAAATAAAAGCTTTTTTGAAAAATTGAAGGTTACGTTATTTTTCCTTTTCACAGTCGATATATATATTTAAATTCATGATGCATATGTATTATTAATGAGAAAACTATCACCTAAACTGGATAATTGATTATTTGCTATATGCACTTATGGCAATATATCGTGATGTAAATTCGTTCTTAAATTTTATCATTTATGAGGTACGGTTTCGTCTGGTTTCTACGTCAGTTAAAAGTGTTTAAAGTATACATAACGTATACTATTCTTTACTACTGCCATTTTCATGTACAGGTCAACGAAAATTTTGTTTAAAGTACGTACGAATACACAGCCCGATATGAAAAGTTCGCGTGGTGAAAAATCTTAAAACAAAACTGAATTTTCGTGTAAACAGTGCATGCCATCTAACGATTTTAATAAATACTATCAGTCTAGGATATTTATCACTGTATAACCAAACAACGTCACAGTTAAATTTCAACCTTCCCAGAATTTCAAAACATTTGAAAGAGCCATTGGATATATATTTTTTAAACGCTTTGTGCCTTAAAACAAAAAAAGACCCACGGTATATACGAATCGGCGTTATAAACGATGCGTTATTCTACTGTTGGAAGTTAGAAGAGTTCTACTTTTACGAAATAGCCGAAATAATGATAAATTATGTTGGAGATCATATTATAAATCATAACACGGTTTTACACGGTCTAATGGAAGAATATGCAGGTTCTTTGTCCTGGCCAAGTCTATAACATTTGACGTAACAATTCAATTCAGCTTGTTTATCAATGTCACAGTTCTGTACCGACAATTTAGAGGCCCCAAGCGCGCCTGATGAGCCTATAAGTAAATCCGCCACTGATTTTTTAGCAATCAAACACTGGTGGGCGCATTTCCCTGACCCTGTGTGTCATATTGAACTTAAAAAAAACTCCACCAAGATCGTGACACACTGATTTTTGGACATGCATCGTATTTCACGTGTGGTAAAACAAAAAAATAAATATTGCCGCGAATTCGTGCGGCTGGCAATGGGGTTAATTGTCATCAGTTAGTGGAACCGGGTCAGCCGCCCACCCCGAGTCTCCCGCCCTAATTGTCGACACACTTCTCCAGCCGGCGTACTTCCGCCCTTCGTGACGCCGCCTAAGAAACTGCCCCGTTTTGAGAGAATTAATTGTAGCTTTTTTCAATCCTGCTCTCAATAAAGTGTAAAATAAATCACTGATACGAACGGCATAATAATATCAATCGTGTTGATATTTAAATTAGTAGTCGATCAGTAGTATGTAGTGATTTTCTGGACTATATATCAAATGCTATCGAAAAGCAAGCTAATTTGTTCGAAAATAATATCTTGAGCTTAATAAAAATTCTCATAGGGTTATCTACAATCAAATTTACAGAAATGGAATAGTAAACACATATTGTAGAATAGTTAAAAACGTTTAATAACACAATATATAGTATGATAGCTAAGCTATTTTTATAGTATGTTATTATTTTATATTGTTATTCAATATATTTATCCTACGCAAAGAAATGAAACGAATAAAAACTTTAAAATGAATGATATTGCTCATTTAAATTACCTTTTTTTGTTTGAAACTGTTTGATTGTATATTATTTGTAAGATTTTTTTTTATGCCAGTTGTATAATATACAATAACAAATGTGATTAATTATAACTCGAAATGTATTATGTGTACGTTAATTTAATAAAGTTAATTAATGTCTTGCATCTGTCACTATACATAATATCGAATGAAATGAAAAAAATATTATTCTTAATTATTTATGTCATAACTTTCGTTTTCATTTTTATACTGACTGATCGTTAAAATATCGTCAAAAGTTCTGTCAAAAATGTAAATAAATACTCTGAAAGCGCAGCATATGGATCTATACAGTATGAAGATAGTCACTTCGAAGATAGAATATATGGATCTCCGCAATGTGAAGACATGTCTTGACAGATTATTTTTCGTGAGAATTGTTTGTCAGATAATTGCTCAACCAAATGGACGTCCAGTTCTGCATTCTCGGATTTTATAAAAATACGTGAGATGCGGGAATCGAATCCGCACTCTTCGGATTGCGAGGCACGTACGCTAATCTCTACGCTACTGTGGATTCAAATCAATTGCGATAAATTAATCTATTGTAACTAAAATGGAAGAATTTTAGAAGTTAATTGTAAACTAATCAACAATACAGTAAAAACTCGATATATCCGTAAAGAAATACAAGTGCGATAATTGGGAAATGGTTGGAAGAGTTTGTTCGATGATCAAGATCCAGACATAGATTTAATTTTAAAGAATAATACTGGAGAAGAAGTAGTCGATGGACATGTTTTACAGTGGTTAGAAGTAGATGAAGTTGTCCGTTAGTATCACATTATGACTGAATGTTAATAGTGAAGTTAAAGTCTAAGAAAATTTTATAACATTTTTGTAATTTTAGACAGCTGATTACGAAAGTACAACATACAATATTGAACCAAAACTTGATTCTTTCCTTGAAACTTCACTAGTCTGGCATTGTGATGTTAATTTTTACAAAAATAATACATTTAGAAAATCAATTCTTATATAACGAACTTTCGGCTTTAACCGACAACCCCTCACCCTCATCAGTTCGTTATATCGAGGTTATACTGTACTGTTAAAAATAAATACGAGTATGATTTTAATGAATTATGTGTCCTTCTAAATACACCAAATAAAATCAATGCTCACAATTTGTGGGCTAAATTTAAAAAATATATACATTACTGTCGAAAATATGGCTTGACAGACGGCTGTATCTTCGAAAACAGTGTCGACATTTGCGCCATTCTGTATACATTAGGTATTCAATGCGACATTAATGAACTTGAAAGTAATAGTATTAGCTTTTGTAATTAC
Source organism: Rhyacophila evoluta (assembly GCA_022683975.1). NCBI lineage: Eukaryota > Metazoa > Arthropoda > Insecta > Trichoptera > Rhyacophilidae > Rhyacophila > Rhyacophila evoluta. The sequence continues at coordinate 7,280 of JAGVSQ010009770.1, forward strand.
ATGGTTACATTAGCTTCCATGCAAGGTTGATTAAACAAAAAAGTTCACGGCAGAAAGATAGTTCATTTGTAAATCACAGGGGCTGTAATTAACAAGTCGTTTGTATTGTCTCATGTATGTAAAATTATGACACTATGTATTTTGTGTGGGTTGGAGAATTATTATACATACAATAATACGATACATCAAAGTTTATTATATACTATAGTAAATATGTAAACAATATAATAAATATGTACACAAATTTATAAAACAAACGTAGTTTGGATACGTACATTTTTAAATCGGTATAATTTATTCTATTTTATGTATAGAAAAACGTATTATTTGAGAAGATTAAATTAATTGAACATTACCATATAATTATATATATCCTGGTGGATGAATTGGTTAGTGTGCTTGTTTTCATAGCTGCGGTCTGGGGATTTTAATTTCATTGCTACATAACGAGAAGGAGTGCAGGACTGCATACTTAATAGATTGAGCGATGGGCTGACAGTAAATCTCTGCAAAAATAATCTGTAGATAACTATTCTATTTCATACCGGATCATTAAAGATAATTGTACATCTTTGCTTGAAAGTGATTATGATGAAATAATAATTAATATTGCAGTATATTTTTTATCAATTTAATACATTGAAGTTTTTGCGTTGTGGATATTCATATGATCTAAATTAGAAGCTATATGAAAATATCGAAAAGAATAAGAGTTAGTTTTTCTAACGTGAGCATTTCTGTAAGCAATTATTTAATGTTTGACGACAAAGATTCTAAAACAAATTTTTGCAATCTCTTGTATTATTCATACATTTTTGCATTAACACATATATTTCTAGGACGTGCTTTAACTATGTGTTAATGAAAAATGTGCCAATAATACAAGAGATTACAAAAAAGCTATACTTTACAAAGTGACTTAAACCAAAAAATTAATATACGCGTTCTTGTAATATTGGCGACGATATATTTTATATAAATATTGATAATAACCAACGTATGTCAAATTTGTTGTATTGTTTATATTTCTAGGAAGGACAAAGAGGTGCCATTCGAGCATTAGAACGTCTAACCCAGCGTCTATCAAACCCTGAGGCTGCAAGGTCTTTGGACGTTACCAGAGTGTCTTCTCTCGCTGCTCGCTTGGGGAGTGTTCAGTGTCGCGCTAGGGGACGGGCTTCTGATGCCGCAGCACTGGCACTCAAAGCGCTGGTTCGAGGTGCTGGAGAAAGGGAGCTAAGAGTGGCTTTGCCTCACTTGGCAGCAGCTCTGGCTGGATCAGGCACCGGTCTTCCGGCTCTGTCTGCGGAGATGGCGAGAAGGTTGCCGCCAGCTGATATCGTGGATGCGCTTATTGATGAGAACAGTGCACATTGGAAGAGCTCAAAGGTACTTATAACAAACATAATTTATTTATGTAAGAAGTATAGATACTACTATAATTACTAATGGTCAAATATATAGCAAGTTAATTTAAACTTTAAGAACAATTGATTTTTGTTATTGTTAGAATATTTTGTATATCCACTTGAATCATTGTTTTGTGACTCGGATTTAGCTGTTCGGCATCTTTATGCCGTAAATAAGCCAAAAGTGTACTTTTTACTATATCTGCCAGATTAACAGAAAAAAGGACGTAATCCTCAGTTTTTTTTCAAAATAGATTTTTTCGATCACAGTGTATACAATTGAAAACACGTTCTATCGAAAGGGTGTAAGCTGCAAATGCCAAATTAGTACGTATATTTATTTAGCTTTTAAGATTGAAAAAAGTATGACCCGTAAAAAACATTAAATAGACATTTTTCGTACGTCGTGTAAAACTTTTGCTGTGAGGGTTTCGTCCTTTTTCATCTCCACAGTCGATAATGTATATCACCATTATTTGAACACTATTTTACTCGAGGATTAGCCGATTGATTTTCATAAAGATTAATTGGTTAGGCGTTGGGCATCTCGTCCTGTATTTATTCTTTATTTTAACAGCATTTAAGTTCAAAACGAACGATGTCGATTATTATAAACACTTTATAATTCCGTATAAAAATATCAAAATCACATTAGATTATGCAAACTAAACAATCACAAGTTCAGATAGACTGAGGGTTAAAATGTGGATATTTTTGTGGTGCTGTTTTGTGGATTAAAACTCAGAGCACGACATGTCTGGTACAAAAAAAGCGTCTTTACCTGTCAAAACAAAACGTTTAAGGTGGAGCGTTTATGGTGATTGATCGTTTTATTAAATTGTTTATATAAACACTGCTGGAATATATTTTTGTTTATGTTTATTGATTCAATTAAAAATATAAGTGGACCCGCGATAATTGAAAACAGTCACGCAATAATTAGAATATATTTTTATAAAAGGTATTTTAGTAATCTTAAAAGTTTGCTGGTTTAGTTGGCAATATTTACTATAATCTCTGAAGATTAGTCTTCATGGGAAATCTGTATGATCGATATTTGCAAAAGATACGATGAAAACAAGTGTAAATCTAGTATGGAAACATCTTATACAGATTTGATGCATACTGTTAAATGATGGGCGTAATCTTCATACAGACATTATTATACTATAAATAAAACTGTAAATGTTTTCAAAAGTGATACTCACGTACGTTTAAAGCTAATTAAAAGCGTTTATTATTGGCTTAAATATTGATTGACCTTGGAAAAACGTGTAGAGATTTTTGTCTCCTTCTACACAATTTGCTTAACCTCTCTTTTTTACTTTGTTGTAACGGGATACGAAATAACACATATGTACCGAGATGAAAAATAAATCAATTTAATTGTATGCGTCCGATTATATATTCATTTGTTATTTGTATTTATGGTGACGTCTAATTAGTAGTAATAAGTAAGAGTGATAAGAATAATGTGTACCAGCATAACGTTATATAATAAGTTTGATGTAATTATCATATTGATCGTCGAAAGGAAAAGGGACGTAAGCCTTTTTCATTAATCACAATGTATACAACCTAATACACGTTCTGTCGAAAGAGCGTAAGATGCACATGCCGAATTAATATCTAAATTTAGCTTTTAACTTAAAAAAAAGGATGGGTTGTTAAATTTGCGACCAGGGAAAAAGACTTCCAGTACATTGTTTTTACTAGTTTTTCTTAATGAATTAATTGAATCAATGTTAAATTGGGTAAATGAATCATTAGTTTTAGTATTCGTACACTTTGAGGTTGTATTTATTTAATATTTTGACTTTGGCCCAAAATCACTAAATATACGTTAATTGTGCTTCATGTAAAATTTGGTCTATGTGGGTTACGTCCTTCTTACTTTTCACAGTCAATATCAATGGCCATAAGTTGATGACACGTATCATGTATTTGTTAAATTATTCAGGTCGACCCAAAAATCTTATAAAAGGTAAGGATTGGAAAATTTTTTAAAAAGGTTTTTTGGTCCTCTTGAATAATCTAACACATGTATGATACGTGTTGCCAACTAATGACCATCGATATATAATATTCATGAATGCCATAGACATACTATAATATATAGAAATTAATCACTTTTTTACTGAGGAGCCAGTGAGAATATCACGCAGCGAGCGGAGTATTCTCCTATAAAAAATATATACACGTAGAATAAAATAATTTCCATTTTTAGTCCAAAACTATTTTATGTTTTCATTTATTATTTACTCTAACTTGTGCCAGTTACGTGCTGGGGCCCTTCGCGCCGTTTCTCATGCGGTACGAGCGCTTCCATGCGCTGGTCTTCGAGTTCGAGCTGTGGCCGCATGCGCTGCAGCCTCCGCCCTGTCTCCGCGTAGAAGGGTACGAGCCGCCGCTCTGGACGCCCTGGCTGCCCTCGCCACGTTGGCTACTCCAAGAATAGTCCTGGCAGAGGTGCACCGTGAGGCCGCCGATAGAGAAGACGGAGATTTACTATACGAGGCGGTAAGTCGCTGTTATATAATATTATAATAATAATCAATATAGTTGTTGACATTCGAAATTTTGTTTCTGTTACACTAGGTTTACACGTGTTGTTTTGCAGTGTTAATTAAAACTATATGTCAGATCCAAATCTCAAATATAATGCTGTTTTGTCGTGTAGGTGTTGGCTCGTCTTTGTAGGCCAGTCGAGTCCGGGGGCGCTGGTGGTGCTGGTCTTGGAATAGGCGCTTCAAAACGACCAGACGTCGCATGGGTGATGGCCGGAAGTGAAGAAACGCACCCCTCTTCCGCTTACAAGTAACATAATCAATTATATTATCTGCATTATATTAGTTGAAGTTTATAAATTGAGCATTTTTTTTTGTTCAGCGTAGTTGTATTCTATAGCATATTCATTCTTGGGATTAATGATTAAAAATTAGTTGCTATAAAAAAATAGATCTGTGTTTGAATAATAAAACTCATGTAAAATGATAAATAAACACACAATCATTGTAAATTAATATGTTAAGTTACGGAAATTTATTTGAAAACTAATGGAATTCAATGGTGACTTTCATATTATATTTTCAACACCATGATTTCGCAGCCCATATAAACGTTAAAAAATACATTTTTGTAATATTTTTTAACCTTTTTTAAACTATATCCTCTCTGAGTATGGAGCAAATATAGAAGTTAAGAATGTCAAAGCTTTCTCGGTGGAATGTTTTTCAGAAGAAATGGTATACTAAAGATCGCATTTTTTCTTTAATTTGGAGCATGTGGCTGTCTATAGCCTCCATGTTATTTATTATTAGGACGATGTCTTTAAATTTTTATCAAGAAATATATTAAATATTTTATGTAGTTAAGGACTAGAAGCTATGACTTTACTTATACATTTCCGTTGATTCATGGTGTATTACAATTATTAATTATAAATTATAATAATTGTAAAAACTATAGTTATAGTACAGTGGCTTAGCTACATATTCAGCGCCCTGGAGCAAGTTAAGTTGTTGCACCCCCTACTGTTTCTCTTTTTATTAAAATTGTATATTTAATTTGAAAAATTATGGTTTTTTGTTTTTTTATCTCTCACGTGTACTTCCTACCAGAACTTGCGCCACTCATTATTCGTGCACCTCTAGCAGTTCGCTCCAAATGCTCCTCGGTAGCTACGCCATTGTTAGGCGGCGGATACGATAGCAGAGGGACGGCGCAAAACGACGGAACTGAGATGCAAAATAGCAATAAATATGTGAGTGGGAAAATGAGCAAGTTTGGCAGTGCGACAACACGTTGTCGTCATAACAACGTGCTCACTCATCTATTTATGGCTATTTTGCATCTTTGTTCCCGTCGTTTTGCCGCCGTCACTCGGTCACCGCGGTATCTATCGTACCCGCAGCTTTATAGTGTAAGAAACACGGCTTAAACATTTCTTATACATTATTGATTGAGAAAGGGTACAAACAATTTTTACAGTTATAAACACTTCATTTTATGTTTAAAAGCAATATTCGCTGAGTACTGTCAGTTGATTGTATAATAATATATCAAAAGCTTTTTAAAAATTCTGACTTGAAAAAAGTGACCTCAATTTTAAAAACCAATAAATATAAGTACGGTATAATTTTGATCATAATTTATTTGCGTATAATAACATTTTCATATATAGAAAACCAAAAAGCATAAACTTCAAGCTTTACGGACTTAATACAACCTTCAAAAACAATATTAAAACCCATTAGTATTAGACTATTTTAAGTATCAAAGTTTGCCTTGTGAAAAAAAGTTAACCATGAGAATCACTTGGATAGACGTCGCTGCCTCAAGGTGGTCGGACGTCCGAAACTCAGGGCGACGACCGGAAATGCCCAGGCGTCGCGTTCGCCCTCTAGTACATGAAAAATTTACGACCCCTGTAAATAATGCAGTGCAATTGTAATAGCACACTAAGGGGTTGCTTATCGAGGTAATATTGATACAATCACTACCTTGTGCGATTTATTATTAGTCTGTAAGAAAAAATGCGGGGAGGTTATATTTTAAATCGTCTGTCTAGCGAATACGGGTAGTTAGTATTTTAATGAGCTTTTTTTACTTGATAGAATGTATACTTATGTGATTATTATTTTTGACTGATGGTGCTTGATGGAAATTGATTTTAAATTCTAAATTA